>LPNX010227611.1:0-68888 GCA_001517045.1 Pseudotsuga menziesii
TGTTTCATTCAAGTCGATATCGCACAGATAAATCATATCTCAATTTATAAGAATAAACAAATGGGTATAATTCATATCGCCGGCAGTTTAGCATGAGGGTTTTGCCGCTTGCTGTGCTGCCCTTGAGTCACGCCTCTATAGGAATATGAAGTCAGGTTGGTTTTCAGATTAAACTCGGGTTTTCCAGGTAATTTTTTTTTTAAAATTTATTCACAAACCGTCGCTTAATCGACGGCTTCAGGCTTTTTTTTATTTTTAAAAATTGGAAACCCCGTCGCTTAATCGACGGCTTCAAACATTTTTTTATTTTTAAAAATTGGACAACCCGTCGCTTAATCGACGGCTTTAGGCATTTTTATTAAAAAAGCGTTGCTTATGTATGTCGCTTTTCCGACGCCTAAATTTTATCTCCGTCGCTTAAGAGACGGTTATTTGTGTCGCTTAACCGACGCTGGCATCTCACCGACGGTAAAATTTGGTGTCGCTTAACCGACGGATTAAGCAAATGTCGGATAACCGACGCCAAGTTTCCGACGCTTAAAAAAAATCCAAGTGTCGTAGATGCGACAGGGAAGTGTCGAAAATCCGACATTACGGCCGTCGGATTTTTGGTCGAAATGTAGTAGTGAGTCAAAATTTCTGCCACTTGTACTTCCCATGAAGTAGATGCCACCTTGTATCGTCAGCTTGTTGGTAGTATTTTATACTTGACTCATTCCTGTCCTGACCTTTCCTTTGTCATTGGTTGTGTTTCCCGTTATATGCAAACTCCTCATGAAAGTCACTGGAAAGCAGCAAAAAGAATACTTTGATATATTCGAGGTACAATTCAGTTTGGGATTCATTACAGTATAGGGGGAAAACCTTTGTTGGTTGGTTTCACTGATACAGATTGGGATGACGATCTTGATGATCGAAATTCTACTGCAGGTTATGTTTTCAGTCTAGAATCTGGACCTATCACTTGGGCTTGTAAGAAACAACAAGCTCTTGCTCTTTCTTCAGCAGAAGCAGAATATTGAGCCGTAGTTAATGCCAGTCAGGAAGCTTTGTGGCTTTGACAGATCCTTTTAGAGTTTGGATTCGAGTAGTAGTAGCTTGCTCCACTTTGGTGCAACAATCAAAGTTCCATCAAGCTTGCCAAAGATCCAATTCTACATCAACACAACAAACAAATTGAGCTACACATGCACTTCATCAGAAATCTTGTTCATGATCATGTTATTAAAGTGCTCTATTGCCCTACAGATGATCAAGTTGCAGACATCTTCACCGAGTCTCTTACAAAAGCGAAGTTTTCTAAACTTTAGTCTATGTTAGGATTTTAGGAATGTGTCCTTAAGGGGGGATAGGATCTAATTCCTCCTTCCTTCTCCTAATAGTGTCACTTTTGTAAATCCTTCAATCCTATCCCAAGTTGTTCTTAAGGGGGGATGTTAGGATATTTAGACACTTAGGAGTTAGTTAAGATCAACCTGTGTAATATATCCGTTAGGTAAAAGTGTGTTTCTTTAGTATGCGTTAGTATGCATTTGTAAATATTCTAATACAACAGTCACGATATGTTCTAGACATAGAGTGATCCGACGGTTCAACTTCTCTTAGATCATACCTACCATTGATCCGTGACTTAACACCCGATTGATCTATGATCTCTATTTAAAGAGCATAGAGGGTCCTTGGCTAGTTGATCGATTATGAGAAGCTCATATGTAACTTTCTTTCTTTTGCATAATAAATTGCTCCAAGTAGCTATTTGGCTAGGGCTGTGGAATGTTTCCCTCTCGAGGGTTTTAACCATGTGACAAACATCAGTGTGTTGATCTGTGATCTATTTGTGTGAAGTAGTTGCTGAAGGTGTTTGGTCTTTTGGGAGTACCCTGTGTACCCGAACAAATTTTCCATGAACTCATCTGATCTTCGTGCACTTCAGGAGATACGAAATTCAAGGCAAATTTGCCTCATCATGTTTAATTATCATTATTCCATCACTCTGCACCAGAACATCGCAATTTTCCCTAATGATGACTTGCTTGAAGTATTAACACCTATCACAATGATCATTCTGACGAGAACACATATCAAATCCATTAACCAAGTATGAATGACATCTCACTTGCGTGAATTTCCAAAAATTTGAACCAAAAATCATGATTTTTGAATAACACGATTTTCTTGTAGCATCCATGTGTAACTTTTTCAAACTTGCGCTACAAGAAAACCTGTTTCAATGATTTTCAAAAATACAACTCCTAGCAATGATTTAACTTTGGTAAAATGATCTAGATCAAAACTTTATGATATTTTTAGGACCTTTTTAATTCATATAAACATTCTAAAAGCCCCTTAACTATGAATTCCAATAAATAAAATCAAAATTGTAAAATAAAATTAATAAATCACCTAAATACAAACATGAAAATTAAAGAAAAAATATTAAAACTAACCTAAGAACCAAAATTTTTAAGAGAAATGAACAAAACCAAGCTTCAAAACATAAGCAAATACATTAAAATGAGAAGCAAAAACATGCTATAACATCTGGCTCTTGCTGCAGGATGAAGTCCTCCCTGTGAGGCTTCAAGAACCTATAGATCAATGCCTTCTGTGTTGTAACTGCAATTGCTTGCTAGTCTGCAAAAATTCCATTGGGTCATGGAGTCTTTATTTTGTTATTCACACCGGTATATACAATGAAAGTCCAATATCCATCTCAAAAACTGTAAAAATGCTTGAGGAAATGTCCATTAATTGTATTAGACAATTCCTCACCATCCAAAGTTTGTAACACAAAGGTATTATTCTCCAGAACTTTTGATACTAGGAAAGGGCCAACCATAGATTATCAAACTTTCCATGCTTTCCTTTCTGCTCCTTTCTAGCATCCCATCTCAAAACCATATCTCCATCTGAAAAAGTGTTCTCTTTGATCTTTCTATGAAACCTTTCTTTGATCTTTGTCCTATAGAGTTGAGCTTTTTCCTGTACTATTTCCTGTTTTTGCTGTAACTCTATCAGTGCATAAATTATTCTTTGCATATCACTAGGTTCTTTCTGACAATCTTCAAAAAATTTCATCACTGGAATACCAAGTTGGACAGGAAATACTGCATTAGTACCATATACCAATTGGAAAGGAGAAGTTCCAATTGCCTTTTTAACTGTTATTCCGTCTTCCCACAATGCATATTTTAACATTGAATCCCATGATTGTTTATTCTACTTCAATAAATTCTTGATACTTTGAATAATATTCTTATTAGTTGACTCAGCTAATCCGTTTCCCTAAGGATAATAAGGTGTTGAGTGTTTCAACATAATCCCATTCTTTTCACATAATGCCACCATATCCTTAGACTTAAAATCTTGAGCATTATCAGTCAATAATTTCCTGGGACATCCAAATCTGCTAAGAATATTTTCCTGAATAAAATCTATGATTACCTTATCTGTTTCATTTCTTGTGGGAATAGCTTCTACCCATTTAGTAAAGAAATATGTAGCAGTCAAAATCCATTTATGCTTCCCTGAAGAGGAAGGATTTATCTCTCCTATGAAGTCCAAACCCTATTGCTGAAATGGGGCATTACTAAAATTGACTTTAATGGTAATGACAACAACTTTTGCTTACCAACAAACTTCTGACAAGGGATACATGCTCTTACCTGCTGATATACATCGGAGAATAAAGAAGGCCAATAGTATCTAACTCTTAGAATTTTATAAGTTGTTGCCTTCTAATACTTATGTCCCCCACAAGCACCTTCATGTGATTCAGATATTACTTCTTCAATTTCTGGCTTATCCAAACATCTAAGTAAAATACCCCCTGGATCTTTCCAAAACAACTGATGTTCTATCGAACAATATTTAGTAGTTTTCAAGTTCACAGACCTAGCAGCTTTCTTGTCTAGATGTTCTGAACATTGTAAATACAAAAGAAAGTGTACAATATCTGCATACCATGTGGATTCTACATAGTGATCCATAATCTTTTCTTTCTCCTGCTCTGCTTGAAATTATTCTTGTGCTGGTTGTTTTTCCATGAGATGTAGACCTAAAGCTTGGCAATTTGAATCAGCTAACAATTTATCCAAACCTTGTCCCTTTACTAACTTTGTAGGTCTAATGTCCACATCATATTCCATTATTTTTGCAATCCATTTCCCTCTTTTTCCCTCACTGTCAAGTTGGGTTAAAACATCCTTAATGGCAACATTAGGAACATAAGCAATGACTTTGGAACGTAAAACATAAATTCTGAAAAACTTTAATGCATTTACCAATGAGTAAGCCTGCTTCTCTAAAGTGCTGTACTTTAGCTTTGAGTCTTTGAGGGTCTTGCTGAAAAATGCAACTGGCTATTCACATCCATCCTTATTCTTCTGTAATAAAACAACAGCTAAAGTATCTTCTGATGCAAAAGAAAAAGTCAAAAATTCCTTTGTAAAATAAGGACTTACTAATACTGGTGCTTCCGTAAGAGCTGTCTTAATCTTTTCAAATGAATTTTTAGCTTCTGCAGTCCACTTAACTTCCTGATCCTTCTTCAACATGGCTGTAATCTATTTAATGGTTTCAACAAATTTTGGTATGAACCAATGCAGAAAAATTAATTTTCCAATAAAAGATTGCACATCCTTCTTGCTCCTTGGTAAACTAATTTTCAGAATTGTTTTCACCCTTTCTGGATCTATCCTTATGCCATCAGCCATACACACTTCTGTCTCTATCAACCATGAATTCCTCTCTTTCATCCAAGACCCGGTTAAGAAATTATAACCGCTTCTCTTTCTCCATAACAGAAAAATGATGATAATTCTCTAACCAAAGCTCAAGTATTCGAAGCTTCCCTATGACTGTAACTGTATGTACGTGAGGTTGACTGCGAAAGGATGGCGGGCTGTCTCCTTCACTCGTCCCAGCATGCAAAATAAAAAATGATTTTTAAAAATAATTCAACCTCACCTTTATATAAAGGTCTATTCCGGAGGTTCCATTTAGCAATTTTCCTTTAACCACTTTCCTCCGCAAAATGTACTGTGAACAGCCACATGTATCGTGGTTTTTATTCTGCTACCGCCTTTCCACTTTAAATACCATGCAACTTTATCTTCCGGAGCTGCTGACAACCATTGATGAATATTAGCTTTTTGTTTAAGTCGTTAGATTAAAACTGCATGTACACATTCTGCTGGGCCTTTTTACTTTTAACAACATGCATCTTTATAGAGTGGACTCCTTATCAGCCATAGATTTTACCGGCTTGGTCCCACAACCATTGATCTTCGTGCTCTATTAATTACATCCATTTCTCCTTATCTCTCGTATATATCCATTGAGTGGATCTGTTCTAAACCATTGATTTTCACCTCTTTTGTTCTACACCATCAGATTATGAGACAATTTTATCCTCTATGCACCATTTTATGATATATTCACATTATTACTCTTAACCAAAGTTCATGTAACCTTTATTTTTTCTCCACCATGTTTCTTTCAATATTCTTCAAAATAGAGGTGTTAACAGCTGCATTGGGCTCTACTTCTATTGCCATAGTCAGTCTGTAGAGGCCTTTCGCTCTCAATAGTATCTCCATCTGTGCATTCCATTCAAAGAAATTAAATGGAGTCAAGATGATCTTCTGAGATTGATCCATATCTCAGAAATTGTCCCTTTAGTCAGCAGAATGCTCCCAGTCAATGATGTCGAACCTACAATAGCAATATGGAAGGAGATAAATCAATCTACAAAGTCTCTGATACCATGTGGAAATTGAACCCAGGTGTTAAAACAATTGCACTCACAAAAATTGCCAATTACACATGCAAATTACACACAATGAGACTGAATATGGAGCATAACACTAATCTGTATTGAATAAGTGTACAATAGCCAACCTTGTGAATTCATAGGCTGCCACAATAAATAATTACATGAGAGATTCGAATACATTGGGATGCCATTCGAATTAGTCAAAAGCAGGCTTATAAATCTAGTCAAATCCATATGTGCATAAAGTTGTTTCCAAATCTGCCTAGGAGCTCACGAATTGGAAAAATCAATTATGCAAGCTAATAGGTGATGGAAGAAAAACTCATACATGCTTTTATTAGGAGAAAAGAGAGGAGGATGATGAGGGGAAAAAACAAGTCAACTTCACCTAGTCATACTTTTCCAATTGCCTTAAAACTCAGTAAAAGCAGCAATAAAGCAGAAAAAGCAGATATGCACTAAGAAGGTTCAGGAATAAAGCAAAATTGATTCCAAGAGGCTTCCCAAGCACTCCATGACTTAGTTTTAGCAAGTTTGACCATCTAGGACATGTGGAGGACAATTTGCATAGAGTGGAATATGGAACCTAGGCAAATAAGACAAAAATGGATTAATTAATGTCTAAGGTAGCTAACTATGGGTTGATTATTCTAACACACACTTGATCTCATACTGAAGTAGCACCTCGAAGTTCTCTTCCTATCAATAGCACTACCTACCTAATATGAATCCACATAACCCTCCAGGTTAATCTTCTGATTCGTATCATACTCAAGCTCATACTCAAATGTACCCTTCAGGTACCTCACTGCATGCTTTGTAACCATCAGGTGAAAATGTCTCAATGTGTTCATAGCAAATCAAATATCTAGTCTCATATTCATCAGGTACATCAAGGAACAAATCATCTGATGAGACATCGTGACATCAACCAACTCTGATAAAGCAACACTCAATAGCTTTAGGTTCGATGCCATAAGTGTGGTCATGGCCTTTTAGTCCATCATCTTGAACCTCTTCAGGATCTCTACTGCATACTTCCCTTGTCCACACCTCCATGCCTGGAATGTAGGGCATCATCCCCAAGTCCTTCATCTCAAACTTGGCAGCAAATCTCCTTCTTGCAACTTTAATGAGTTCCTCTTTTCTGTCAGGAACAAGTCATCGACATATAACAGGAGCATTACTGGTCTTCTGGCTTCAACCTTGAAGCAAAGGCTAGAATTCACTTTACTCTCAGTAAAGCCTAGAGTCATCAGTAAGCTATCCATCCTTTCGTACCATGCCGAACCTCGGGATCTTCTGCAATCACTCCCTCTAAAGCGAAGCATCATACTCCCTTTGTCTTTCGTACTCTATGCACTGAAACATTTTGTACCGGAGTGACAAGTATCTTCCTCTGCTACTAATATTCTATGTATCCATCTAGGATCACTGGATACCAAGATCCTCTATCTTGAACTTTTTCAAAAGTTCTTCTCGCACCCATCTGTGAGCTTGTCATCCTCTATAGGCTTTCATCTTTAACCTTGTAGCAAAGGTTAAGATCTTCATCAAGCTCATCATGTATGTGTTATCCCATGGGTGTCTTCTGAACTCGTACAAGGCCTTCTTTTCATGAGAAGCTTCGTGCTACGAGTCTTTCCTTGTATTCCACGATGTTTCCATCTACTGCATGATGGAACTACGAACTTCCCTTCACGTATCAATACTCCATCCTAGACATCATTCTTCTTGAACTGGTCTTCCCTTTCTTCTTGGTTACTTTTTCATAGCTAGAAGGTTCTGCATTAATGATGTCGCTGCATTCGTCATATTATTCTTTATTTGTTGTCACTTGTTCTTCGGAACAAGTCTCATCATTCTTTGCTTGTAGGCGATTTTACACGATCTTTCCTACAAGTCAAATGCATTAGTTGTATGGTTAGAAACATTTCATAAGGTATATTCATAATGAAAAAAAATTTGCATCAAGATATATGATTATGCAACTATTTTAGCCAATACAACATTCATCCTTATCTCATGGAAACTTTCTAGATGTCTTCCATCTCTACCACGACAACATTGATATTGTGCACTAATCCAATATGTCAACAAACAGGTTTCATTCTAGATAAGTAGCAATGGAGAGTTGTATAGCACCATGAACTACTTACCCGTCACATGCATATTAGTAGTATACTGTCATTAATGCAAACATTCTATCATGCATAATACATCAACTAAATATAAACAAATGCATAAAAAACAAAATCATGAAATGACAATTGAATACTTATCGTTATTTGTTTCGTGGGTAGATTCCTTCTTGAGCCTTCAGCTTCATCAACTTCTTTATTCATAATAGCATCGTTTCTTATCCAAATGCTAAGATGGATAAGAGATTATTCAAGAGTTGAGTTCTTCATATTCCTCATCGCTTGAGGGATCTTCTTTGGATGGTAAGAGCTTGATCTTCAATTGTTCACATCTTCTTTTCTCTTATTATGAGTCAAGCTTATTCTTGTGTGTGCTCTTCCCAGAGTCTGCTGAAAGTAATCACTTCCTTTTGGCACACATTCCTTGAATGAATGAATCCCATGATCTTAGGAGGCCATTCAAGGTGGTTATGACAACTTCTGCATTCTCCACTTCTTCTTCTACCTCTTCAAGTTGTTCTTTGATTTGAGAGACCCTTGTAAAGTATGACTATATGGTATCTACATTCTGGATCTTCACATTCTTTAACTATTTTCTCAAAGTCATATTTCAATTTATGTTCTTCCCTTCAAATAGCTTGGTCAAGGAATAAATCATCTCTTTCGGTGTCTTTAGGGAAAAACACTTGTGATATAATTAGATCCATGATTGAATCAGCAATGATCTTCTTGGCCTTAACCAAGTTATTCTTGTGTAAAGCTTTTAGCCTCATCTCCCTCTGGAACTGGAACATCTCTACTTGTGTAGATGTCCAATTCATTTTCTTTAGAGAGATCATATACTTCCATGCTTGGAAGTTGTCAACTTCACCAAGCTTGTCATCAATATTATGTGATAGATCACTTTGAAATAAGAACCTCAAATGTAAATAGCAAAAGATTAGATCTTACCAATTTGAGGTGTCCGTCCTAGTTCTAGAGCTGGATGATCTAGAGTTTGTCAAAGAAACCCTAATTTTCAAAACTTGAAATCTTTACGATTTGATTGGCTAGAAAGATATACCTCTTCAAGTTGAGCTATCCAATGTACTCATTTTCTAAAAACAGTAAATGAGCTACTGCTTGAAGCTGTAGATCTAACAAAAGAAAAACTTGGAGATGGAAAAGGTGCAATGCCCCCAAACGCAAATCCAAATGAGGGTAATGTTGACTCTGAAAATGTTTCACTCGAAGCTCTCCCAGGCCAAAGGATTAAGTTATGGCATAACTATACGAGGCACTACTTCAACCAAATTCTAGAGTATTGGAAGTACCGAATAAATAGTTGCTTCCATTGACAAATGTTTAAGTTATGGCATAACTATACGATGCACTACTTCCACCAAATTCTAGAGTATTGGAAGTACCGAGTTGCTTCCACTGAATGAGGTAGAACAGCTACATCCAAATGTACTCCCAAAAACAAATGGAGTGCTACCAAAAACAAATGGAGAAATGCTTCCATAACTGAATGTAGGAGTGCAAGACCACATTAAATGGTCCTCCCATGGATCATTTATGCAATAGGCAATTCTCGCACTCAAAGGAAACTGAATCACTTCTTATAAAATACGACTGGTCTCTTCTACGAGCTGCAATTTTTTTCTATTCAAATGGAAAAACAATTAAATGAAAACACATGCTCAATTATTGTACATGTCCAACAATTTGGGCATACTCGACGAGTACAACTTGTTGCACAGGAAAAGTAATGGTTACACTCTACAACTTTCTTTATACAATGCAATATCGATATCATTGTGAGTGGAAGTTGTAATTTCTCACCATCATTGAAGATCCTGACGTTGTTATCGCCCCATGTTACATGATCGATATCACTGTACCATAAATGCTTGGATATAAAGTTGTGTAGATGAAAAAAATTATAATGAAATGGACATAATCTCATGAACTAAGAGCGATATCCTCCTCGGCGGTCTTCCAACTACAAAAACGGATCCTTTGGTGGTCTGACTCTTTTCTCAACACATAGTGATCACCAATCAACAGTTATTACAATGTTTCTCTCACTCTTTGTACTGGTAGGTCCATTTGGAAAATATGCGTAGGATCCTCCTACTCAAAATTGTGCTGTTTTTTTTTTCAAACTCTTCACTATCGCCGTTATGTTAGCCAAAACCAAGATGACTAAACTCGATTTTACCACTCAGTTAATATTAAAAATTAAATATTTTCACGCCGGCCTTTTTTTTTTCACTTGTTGGGTGAAACTTGTCTAACTCCCGACTAGACAAGTTTATAAATTTTAGTCGGACTTTCGACTCAACTAAATTTACTTCGACAAGTTCTTACTTGTCGGTTCTACCGACCTGTTTTTACCTTGACCGCTTGTCACCTCCAAGTCAGCTGACCCCTTCGACCCCTCAAGTCGGCTGACCTCTTCGACCTCTAAGTCGGCTTACCTCAATCGACCTTGTCGGTTCACTTTGGTCGAAATCTACAAAGTATTTTTCTTAGTCTAAGAGACTTAAGAAATTACAAATGCTTTTTACCTGTGAGTAAGATGAATTAAAATGGACACATCAACAAATCCAAATAACTTATAAAAGCGTATGCCCAAATATGTAGGAAGACTTGAATCGACCAATGTGCCGTAAAACCTGGAACTTTCACGCAGTGAGAAATTTATGGGTTCTTTGATCTTTCACTTAACTAGTAAATGTAAACAACATTTACACAAGTAAATCTATAAATAATGTGCGGCCAAATAAACATGCATTCAACCATAAACTATTTCATATATATAACTATGCAGAAATAACAAAGATATTACAAACTTGTCTATCTAGACTTGTCGGCTCACTGACTGATCCTTTTACAGAGCTTCGGCTCTTTGACTGAATCACATACACAGAAGCTTGAGCTTCAACTTTTCTTTCTCTCTTTTCTCACCCTGAGTTCCTCTGTCTCTCTATTATGTCTAACTTGATTTACAATTTGCTTCTTCTATTTATAGGCAACCTGAAAATTGCTTCTACATGCAGAGTCGACTGACTCTCCATTAAAGACTGTAATAACTATCTACCTAACAACTTAGCTTCAGAAATAAATTCGACTAGATTACATTGCCAAATCATGGACTCTACCCTCTTGTCAGACTGACTGACAAGATCTTGACTGATACAAACTCTGACAGAGTAAGCTGAGAGTCAGGTACGGATCTGTGAGTGATTAATATTTCCAACACTCCCCCTTAATTATGAGCAGATGGGGTTATTAAAAAAAAAATTACAAAATATTTCAGAGCTTAGACATGCTCTGTTTATGACAAAGTTCACTGTGGAGAACTTGTCATTCCAAGATAACTACGCAGATACTGGAAAGTATCATTTGCCAATGGTTTTGTAAATATGTCTGGAAGTTGATCTTCAGACCTGCAAAATTCCAAACAAATTTCTTTGTTGTTCACCAACTCTCTTATGAAATGAAACCTTGTGTCGATGTGCTTGGTTCTCTTGTGAAACACATGATTCTTGGATAATGCTATGGTTGAATTGTTGTCGCAGAAGATGGTTGTCAGTTCTTGATGGTTCTGTGACAAGTCTTTTAACACTCTCTTCATCCAGACAACTTGACATGCAACACTTGTCTGTACAACATACTCTACTTAAGCTGAAGACATAGTTACTATGTGTTGTTTCTTTGAAGCCCATGAAACAACACCTATACCAAAATGAAATGTGTACCCAGATGTGTTTTTCCTATCATCTATGCTGCCTCCATTGTCACTATCAGTGTAGCCAATGAATGTAAAATTTTCTGAGGTTGAATACATAATACCAAGGTCTTTTGTTCCACTTACATACCTCAGAATTATTTTACCTACTTGCCAATGAGATTCTTTTGGTGACTCCATGAACCTTGAGATCAAACTTACTCCATACATGATGTCTGGTCTTATTACTGTCAAATACATATGGCTGCCAACAAGCCTTTTGAATAGTGTAGGATCTATAGTGGATCCTTCATCATCCTTGCTCAATTTTAAACCTGTTATTATTGGTGTTGGAGCTGTCTTACAATTAGACATATTAAATATTTTTAAAACTTCACTTGCATACTTTGTCTATGATATAAAAATACCACTTTCAGACTATTGAACTTGAATGCCCAGAAAAAACTTCATAAGCCCCAGATCAATCATTTCAAATTCACTTTCCATGACAATTTTAAAATCTGTTATGCCAAAATCACCAGTAAATATTAAATCATCTACATGCAAGCAGATAATTAACATCTTACCTTGCTCATTCACTTTGGTGTACAATGTCGGCTCACTTTCACTTCTATGAAATCCATTTTCAGTGAGATAGGAATCAATCTGACTATACCAAGCTCTAGGAGCTTGCTTCAACCCATAGAGTGTCTTTTTCAGCCTATACACTTTATGCTCTTGACCTAGAACTTCATATCCTTGTGGTTGTTCCACATATACTTCCTCTTCTAGATAGCCATTTAAGAATATCGACTTGACATCCATTTGATGAACATGCCATTTGTTTTATGCATCAATGGCCAAAACTGTTCTGACTGTATCCATGAGTGGAACAGGTGCAAACATTTCATTGAAGTCAATGCTGGGTTGTTGAGTGAACCCTCTTGCTACGATTCTTGCTTTGTGCTTTTGTACATTCCCATCAGCATCTTGCTTGGTCTTGTAAATCCATTTGACACTAATTACATCTTTGTCTTTTGGTACATCAACCAATTCCCATGTCTGGTTCTTTTCAATGCATTCTATTTCTTCATCCATGGCTTGTGCCCATACTTCTTCTTCAACAGCTTCTTCAAATGTTAGTGGATCATATATAGGAAAAAATAATGCAAAAAGAGAGAATGAATTTGGTGTACTAGCTTCATATATCTCCCACAGACTTCTTGTCTTCACAGGTTCTGTCGATGTCGACCTTGACGAAATGCTTGATGGAGTCTGTTGTCCTCTTGGTGTACTTGTCTGTGTAGCTTGAGCTGCTACTTGTGTCGATGGTCCTTGTGTTGAACCATGTCGTGGTGTCATGGGCGTCGACGGTGCTGCGATCGGTTGACTTACATGTGGTGTTTGGACCACTTCCTCTTCCATATCATCATTGTCGACGTTCGACACAATATTGACATTTATGTCGACGATTCCATCCCATGATTCATTTTCGGCAAATTGAACATCCCAACTGATAATCACTTTCCTTGTGACAGGATCATACAACTTGTATGCTTTTGTGTCTTCAAAATAACCGACAAAAATTCATTTATGTCCCTTCTTGTCTAGCTTCCTTCTTAGCTCATCTAGAACATGAGCATATGCAACACAACCAAAAACTTTTAAATGAGAAACACTATGATTCATACCTATCCATGCTTCTTGGGGAACTTTGTTCTTCACACTCTTTGTCGGACAACGGTTCATAATGTAAACAACAGTTGCGACTGGTTCACCCCAATACTCATTTGATAAATGCTTGGCTTCCAACATGCTGCGTGCCATCTCCATGATGGTTCTGTTCTTTCTTTCGGCAATACCGTTCTGCTAAGGTGTATACCGTGCAGTGAATTGTTTATGTATTCCATGAGTCTTGCAAAAATTTAGAAATTCATTTGAAACATATTCACCTCCTCTATCGGTCCTTAAGATCTTGATGCGATGTCCCCTCTGGTTATCCACGAGTGCCTTGAACTGCTGAAAATAACTAAATGCATCATATTTATGTTTAAAAAAATATACCCATGTTTTTCTTGAGTAGTCATTAATAAAAGTTAGAAAATACTTATAGCCACCAATGGATTATGTCTGCATTGGACCACAAATATCAAAGTGCACAATTTCAAGTGGTGTGCGTGCTCTATAAGAATTTTTGACTGGAAAAGTCTCTCTACGCTGCTTGCCAAAAATGCAGCCTTCACAAACCCTCTCAAGTCTGTCAATCAATGGCAATCCTTTTACCATATTATTTGTGTGCGTAGCTTCAGCCCACCAAAATTCAGATGCCCAAATCTGAAATGCCACAACCAGGATTCATCATGAACTTCTGTCTGAAATGTAGCTTGCAAACTAGCACTGCCATTTTCTTTCTTGTCGAGGAGCTCAACTGTTTCTTCACTTTTTTCCTTGAATGCAGCTCCTGAGTTTGTCTTCCCTTTCATGTCGGGAACTATTATCAATGGAAACAAGCAATTGCTTGTCATTAACACTTTTGCTATCAGCTGGTCGCTTGGACACTTGTCTTTGATCACACAGTGATCATCTTCCATGTAGACTCTGTAGCCTTTTTGTATCAACTATCCAATGCTGAACAAATTATGTTTCAGACCTTTGACATGATAGACATCAGGGATATATGTATTCTCCCCCTGTTTGGTTAGAATATCAACAATGCCTTTTCCTAAGACAATAACTTGGACATTGTTTCCAAGTGTAACATCAATTTGAACTGAATTATCTAGACTAGAAAACAAATTTAAATTACCAGTCATGTGATTACTGCAGCCTGAATCTAAGTACCATATTTCATGTGGACTTTCTTGAACAACATTGCATTCGAGCAGAGATGTCGATGCCATTAACATTGCACTTGTAGAAGTGCTGGTGCTGGTCGACTGACTTGGGCTTTGCCTTCCTTG
The DNA here is from genome assembly GCA_001517045.1 of Pseudotsuga menziesii. Classification (NCBI taxonomy): domain Eukaryota; kingdom Viridiplantae; phylum Streptophyta; class Pinopsida; order Pinales; family Pinaceae; genus Pseudotsuga; species Pseudotsuga menziesii. Next base: position 14,593 of record LPNX010227611.1, read on the forward strand.
GCCATATTGTTTCTTCCTGCATTCATATGCATAATGACCAAACTTCTTACAATAATGACATTGGATTTTTTATTTATCAAACCTCTGGCCACTTGGCTGACTTGGGTTCTGATTATCTCCTCTGCCACCGACATTTGCAGGACTTCTGCCTCATCCTCCTCTTGAAGAACTTCTTCCTCTACCTCTTAATTTGTTTCTCCCCCTACCTCTACCACGGCTTATGGGTGACTATGCTGCGAATGCACCTTCCAATGATGTTTGTGTTCTGCTGAGTCTGTGTTCATGATTGATGAGTGAAGCTTGCAGCTTATCAATGGTAAATGTCAATATGTATGTGTGTTCTTCCAAGGTCACAACCAAGTTTTCAAATCTTGGGGGAAGAGTTCTGAGAATTTTTTCAACAACCCTTTGGTCTTCTATGGCTTCTCCATGAGATTTAAATTGGTTTATCAACCCAACAACTCTGGTGTAGAATGAGTCTACAGTCTCTGAATCTTTCATGGACAAAGATTCAAAATCTCTTCTCAAAATATGAAGCTTGGATACCCTTACCTTATCCAAACCTTGATAAGAGGTCTCCAATGTATCCCATGCTTGCTTGGCATTATTTTTTGTTGCTACTCTTGGGAGTATGTTCTCATGCATAGCTTGATGTATGTAAAACTGAGCTTTTCCATTTTTCTTCCTATGTTCCCTCAAGACATCTTTCTCATCCTGTGTGAGATTGTTATATGCTGTCATGTCTGTTGGTTCTGCATAACCATGTTGGACTATCTCCCAGACATCTTGACCTCTGAATAAAGCCTTCATTGTTAAAGACCAATATTCATAATTTTTTTCTGTAAAGATTGGAGTTTGCAATGAACCAGAAGTGAAAGTCATTTTTAATTTTTTAATTAACTTTCCTTAGAAAATTAATTTCCACCTTTTAAGACAAGATTTATTTCCTAAAGCTTGCTCTGATACCAGTTAGTCAAAACCAAGTCGACTAAACTTCAATTTACCACTCAGTTAATATTAAAAATTAAATATTTTCACGCCGACCTCTTTTTCTTTTTTTTTCACCTGTCAGGTGAAACTTGTCTAACTACCGACTAGACAAGTTTATAAATTTTAGTCGGAATTTCGACTCGACTAAATTTACTTCGACAAGTTCTTACTTGTTGGTTATACCAACTGGTTTTTACCTCGACCACTTGTCACCTCCAAGTCAGCTGACCTCTTCGACCTCTCAAGTCGGCTGACCTCTTCGACCTCTGAGTCGGCTTACCTCAACTGACCTTGTCGGTTCACTTTGGTCGAAATCTACATAGTACTTTTCTTAGTCTAAGAGACTTAAGAAATTACAAATTTTTTTCACCTGTGAGTAATATGAAGTAAAATGGACACATTAACAAATCCAAATAACTTATAAAAACATATGTCCAAATATGTAGGAAGACTTGAGTCGACCAATGCGCCATAAAACCTAGAACTTTCACGTAGTGAGAAATTTATGGGTTCTTTGATCTTTCACTTAACTGGTAAATATAAACAACATTTACACAAGTAAATCTGGAAATAATGTGCGGCCAAATAAACATGCATTCAACCATAAACTATTTCATATATATAACTATGCAGAAATAACAAAGATATTAGAAACTTGTATGTCCAAACTTGTCGACTCACCGACTGATCCTTTTACAAAGCTTCGGCTCTTCGACTAAATCACATACACAGAAGCTTGAGCTTCAACTTCTCTTTATCTCCTTTCTCACCCTGAGTTCCTCTATCTCTCTATTATGTCTAACTTGATTTACAATTTGCTTCTTCTATTTATAGGCAACCTGAAAATTGCTTCTACATGAGTCGACTAACTCTCCATTAAAGACTGTAATAACTATATACCTAACAACTTAGCTTCAGAAATAAATTCGACTAGATTACATTACCGAATCGTGGGCTCTACCCTCTTGTCAGACTAACCGACAAGATCTTGACTGATACAGACTCTGACAGAGTCGGCTGAGAGTCAGGTATGGATTTGTGAGTGATTAATATTTCCAACACTTTATACGGCGATGACTACAACTTACTCTATACTTTCAGCCTGATACCAAAATAGAGAGTGACTCTAGCAATAATGATTCCAGATTTGACTCTAGTAGTAGGAATCTGAATCCGAAAGAGATAATATGCGATTACACGATGGAGATAAAAAGTGTGCAGGAGAATTTAAATAGTAAGAAGTCTACAGTGTGCAAAGTTAGAATCAATGTGAATCTATTGCAGATTCCAACCCATTCAATACATTGACAATGAATTGTTAGAATCTGGTGCTTTCGAGGTTCAACTATGCCATATAGAGTTGACTATGATCATGTCTGTCTGGTGGTGTCTGTAGATCATCTGCTTGCATTTCTTGGGAACACAGCGATACGAGATCACTATAGAAGTCCTAGTCATCCTATCCCATATGATTGCAATTCAAGTGCTCGAATGTAAAAACGATAATTTTTTGTGTAGGTGATGTCCGAGAAGGGAAAGCTTTGGCAATAAAAAAGTGACGAATAATGAAACTTTTACTAAAACATTTGTGGATTGAGTCGATCCTTCGTGCATGAAACCTTGGCAGACTAGGTCGATCCTCCACGCACAAGTGATTTGGAGGCAAGGGCTCATGAAATTAGGGCTTGTTATAAGGATATGCACGTAGGTTGAAGAAACATGGATGCACACTAGTGTAGAGATGAGGAATACAGACGATGTGGCCTCATGTAGAAAAAGGGTAGCAGCACTCGACTCTCCATGCATAGGATTCGACGTGTAGGTCTATAATGTTATAAGTGTGTGTTTAAACTTTTCCCAACCAGCGTGGTGAACTTTCTTCATCCTCTGTAAATATTTCTACAAACTTATTTGAAAATGTTTCAAATAAACCACCTTCTTTAGACTCTACTCAATCTCAAATAAACCCATTTGTTCCAACCTCATTTCAAATAATCAATGCATCCTCAAACCTTCGTGAGAAAGCCAAGCTCTGTGAACACCCTGAATGCTTTATTCATCCTGATGAAAACAACATATGCAAGGGCCCTGATGATGTGAAATTCCCACATCTTAGATTTAACATGATTTGATGTTATACAGTTGGAAAGATCAACCTTAGAAAGTCAATGATTTGCTAGCCTCTCAAATACCCTCTTGGTATAAATCAGGTCTTGGGTATAACAAAGCATATGGAGAAGAGGAAAGAATAAGAAAACATGATCTTAAGCATGAGGCCAAAAAAAGCAGTAGATTTAAGAGGTTGAAGCAGAAGGAAACTCTTACATTCTCTAGACCAACCACCATTCTTCTTCCAAAAATCCATAGACATGCCCTCCATGAAATAGAGTTCTTCTTGAATAGATACAAGGGCTACTCTCCTTTTGATCAAAGAGATGATTTTATGAAAAAGATGACAAATTGGAACTTCTTTACACATGAGGACTCTAGAGAATTTAGAGCATCATACTGTCTTGAAGAGAAAAATGAACTAGTAGCCAAATGGAAAGAACATATGAAAACCGAAAATGAATGGATCTCTTTCTATCAATGGTTTAAAGCCCAAAAATTAAATCCATCTTTTCAAGAACCCCAATAACTCACTGAAGCGATGAGTACTATCCAGCTTAATACAGTAGAAAGCGAAGAACCACCTGGGAGTTCTAAAAAATATACATAAGAAGAAATGCCAGAAAATTCCAAAAGAAGCCTAGAAGCTCATAGATGGGAATTAGCCAAAGGAAGAGAAACTTTTACAGCCATCTCTTTTCCTCCTTTAAAACCCGTCTTGTTAAGAAGAAAAGAAGACAAAGAAAATCTAGAATTGTGTCTCCTTTCATTGAAACCAAGGGAGATAGAAAAGAAATCCATCAGCAATTAAAATGGAATAACGCATCCATGAAAGGGATAGCTTTACATGTGCATAGAGAAAAACAGATGATTGATTCGCATCTAGAATATCTTAACAATCTCATAAATCTATCGTAAGGAAACTAACGATAGTGTGTTTAAAGGAAACCAAGGACTAGAGCTTGCACTAGAAGCACTAGATTAAATAAGAGTGTCAATAAATGGTATGGAGAATCCTGAAACTTCTCTCAGATATCTAGTACATACTCATGATACATATATAGAAAAGGATCTCAGCCATGTCCTTCTAGAAGTGCAAGAAGTCCACACTATCACCAGTAAGTCACACAAGAAGGTGAAAAAGGTTTGGAAAAACAGAAATGGGGAATATGAGACTAAGCCAAATTACCTTCTGAATTAGAATCCAACATGCATCCCCATGCTTCTCTAGGCCCCATGCTTCTACCCCCAGAGAAGCATGAGAAGAAACATAGAAAATATATTTATGTAGGACTGGAAGAGAACATTCCATACAAACATAGAATCATGGCAATCCAAAATCCTTCCATCTTAGAAGTCAATGCAGCACATGAAAGGATTCCAAACCATATGGTTAGGCCAATTGCACTTGATTTAGATGGTGGGATAAATATAATCTAGATGGCATGGTCAACTGATCTTTTTTAAGAATGGAATGTAAACGGTTCAAGCTCTTAGCAAATTGAGCAAATGATAGATAGAATGTACATTGCATATAGAGCTTATGTTGCCAATGGAAAATATGCAGTTGCTACCTACAAAATGATAGTTTATGGTTTACTAGTGCATTGCAAAAGTGGTGGACTAGAACTATAACTGCTGAAAAATGGAATGAATGGACGACAATAAAATTGGACCCTGGAAAATTAGAAGAGCCCAATCTTATAGGAAACTTTATTACGGAGAACTTAAGATATTGGGGAGGTACACCTGAAAACCACAAAGCTAAAAATACCCAGATTCTTCTCAACATGAAATGCAGAACACTGAAAGACTATGATCAATTCCAGAGATACTGGGTTATCAGATGTCAAGATGTTCACGATACAGATAAGGAAGTATGGAAAGATAAATACATCACTTCTCTTCCTAAAAACTTCCAAAAATTATTTACTACTACCCTTAACATGGATACTTTGGAGGAATAATCTTGGGGAGAATTCCATGATATTGTCATCAGCTGTATCGTTGATATCTATACCAGGAGAGTGGCATATCTACCAAGGAAAAAAGGAATATGTAATCAGTTTGGTATGTAGGAACCTGGATATCTAAAATAATTTAAGTATAAAAGGAACTTCTTTCCCAAAGAAAAGAAAAAAACCGAAGTTACTAAAATATTTGTTTCCTGACATATACACAGTTTATAAGAGGAGAAAGATAAGGAAAGGTCCAAGAAAAAATTATGGTAAGTGGTACATTGATAAGAAAAGAAAGCGGAATTACAAGTACCATCTCAATAAAGACGAATATGGAGGAAAATCCAAACAGAAATATCCTCCAAAACCTGTTTACTATAAGTGTGGAAAGATAGGGCATTATGCAAACAAGTTCTCATTCAAAAGAGAAGTTCAATTTTTAGGCGTGAAACTACACGACAAGAAAAAACCTAAAGATTTTATAAAAGGTTACAGTTGTGCCATTTATGACAAAAAGGGCCACAAAGAAACAAATTTCCCTTAAATGTGACACCTAACTATAATTCATTACAGGTAAATTCTATATTTCACCAAAGATACATAGTAGCTCCTACTATAAGAATAAAATATGATTATTTTACTATCCCAATCTTGATGGATTCGGGATTAGATGTAAACCTACTTAACATAGATAGGATTCCTACTAAATACTAGATAGTTACATCCACAAGGCTTCATACAATAGGAGCAGACCCTATAGTAAACTTTGAAGTCTTTAAAGCCATTGTCTGCCTTAACTAATATAGATTAGATGTTAGGTTCATGTTGATGAAATTGAATCAAGTATGTATATTGGGAACACTATTGCATTTCAATTCCATCCTCATTCAACAGTAAATATTCAATCATGGCTTTTCCTACTGGTCCATGAGTTGATTAGCCAAATTTCAGGTTTCTTATAGTTGGAAATGGAGGAACTGGGAATACTGTAGATGAATCAAAACAAAATAAATTAGATAGAGAATAAATTATTGATGAATACTCATGGGAGTGTAAGATACACAAAAAAATCCCAAAGATGAATAATGGTATAATACACAGAGATGTGTTAGTTCAAACACAGAGGTAATGACACTGGAATGAAAGAAAAAATAAAAAAACCTTGGAGCTATCCCGCTCTTCTTCTCATTCAGATATGTAGATACAGGGGAATACAACACCATCATAACAGGAGAATACATCATCGACTGATGTCCACTTTCAAAAAACATTTAATATCTACCTACCTAACTACACTTGATTGGTGACAGAGTAATCGAGAGTAATTACATCGTTTGACACTCCCCCTTAATTATGACCATTAAAATTTTTCAACACACCCAATGCCTAACTGTTGTTTCTAAAGAGAAAAATGGATCTTGCCAAAGTCTTGGTAAGCATATATGCTAATTTCTCTTTTGAACCACAGAATTGCAAATTGATGTGGCCATTATTTACAAGCTCACGTATGAAGTGATAGCAAGTATCTATGTGTTTATAGCTCCGGTGAAACACATCATTATTGGACAAGGAAATGGATGAATTATTGTCTCAAAAAATAGGTGTCTATTTTTGTTCTTCATGCTCAAGCTCACTCAACAATCTTTGTAACCAAACTGCTTGGAAATATGCTGAAGCTGTTGCTATATACTCTACTTCTGCTGAGGATAGTGCCAAAAATGAATTTTTTATTAGAATCCCATGAGATTAAATTTCTTCCCAAAAAGAATGCATATTTATGTCATCAATGCTACCCGCAAAATCATTGTCTGTGTATCCAATAAGTGATTTATCTTCTGAATTGGAATAATAAACTCTATCATCAATTGTGCCTGCAATATATCTCAAAAAAAAAAAAAAATTCCAGTGTGAGTCTTTGGGAGACTCCATAAATCAGGAAATGACACTTATAGCATACATAATATCAGACCTAGTAGATGTAAGGTACGTGAGATTGCCAACAAGTCTCTTATAGAATATAGAATTAACTTCTGGTCCTTGGTCAAATTTGTTTAAATGACTTCATTTTGTTGTTGGTTGTGGAACCTAATCTTCCAAATTCAGAGATGTTATTGTTCAACTCTATTTATACCCCACTTTTATTGTACACTCATCCCAGCTGGGGGGTGCGGGGGGACATCGTCCCCCCGTAGGGGTCCATGGGCCAACAGTCCCCCAGCAGGGGTTCGGGGGTAGCACCCCTGAGAAAGAGGGTTCTAGGGGGAAGCCCTTGAAAGAAATTTTGGGATGTTTGTGGACCAACAGTTTGCGGACCCATGGTATTGGGTGATCCATTGTATTTTCCCATGGCAATTCCCTTATAAAAGGAAAGCATTGTAATACGGTTGTGTATTGTATTGTAGCATTGTAAAACAATCTATGTGATTGTGTGAGAGGCTGTGAAAGTGTGAAGAGGAAGTGCAACAGGGTTGTTGTAGGTTGTATACCTTCATTTTGTTGGATGGTATAATAATAAAGGATTGGCAATTTCTGTGTGGGCGTAGCCCATCTTGGGTGAACCATGTTATATTTGTGTATCTCTTGTAATGTGCTTAATATTTGCATCTTATTTAATTGTTTAATTTTTATTGCTCTACAATCCTATTTTTCTAACAATTGGTACTAGAGACAAAAGGTCTATTTGGCTGGTAAATTCGCATAAAAGAAGGGTTCATGGTTCAAATGGGAGCAATGGTAGAAGAAGGAAAGTTTAGGCTCAATAAATTTAACAGCAAAAACTACTAGTTATGAAAGATGCAAATGGAGGAATATCTGTACCAGAAGGATCTATACCTATTGTTGGGCAAAAAACCAAAAAAATCGACGACTATGAAGGATGAAGAATGGGAGGTTCTTGACAGAAAGGTATTGGGAACAATACAGTTGTGACTGGCTTTGTCGGTGGCTTTCAATATCTCAAAAGAAAAGACAGCAGAGGGTGTGATGAGCGCATTGGAAAAGCTCTATGAAAAACCCTCGGCTTCCAACAATGTATTTTTAATGAAGCATTTATTTAATATGAAGATGTCAGAAGGTGTATTTGTTGCTGACCATTTAAATGAATTTAATTCACTTCTAGTCAGCTAAGTTCTGTAAAAGTGAACTTTGATGATGAGGTTAGGGCTCTTCTAATCTTGTGCTCTTTGCCAGAAAGTTAGAATAGCTTGGTCATGGCTATAAGTAACTCTATCCCTAGCTCAAACACTCTTAATTTGATAATGTTGGTGGTGTTATTCTTAGCAAGGAAATGCAAAGAAAAAGCACAGGTGATACATCAGGTAATGCATTGACCGTGGAGAGCATGGGAAGGAAAAAGGAGAGAGGAAGGAGCCCAAGTAATCACAGAAATTCTAGAAAGGGCATATCCAAGTCCAGATTTGGAAGATAGAGTGTTGGAACTGTGGTAAGAAATGGCATCTGAAGAAAGACTACAGAGCTCCAAAGAAGAAAGGAGATGAGAAGTGTTGGAGACTACTCAGGAAGCAAATGTAGCAGGTGATGTGTTACAAGATGATTTGTTTCTTGCATTAGATTATACTAGTGATTATTGGGTTACTAGATTCATGGGATTCATGTCATGCTACACCACATAGGAAATTCTTTAATGATTATGTTCCAGGTGATTTGGACATGTTTTACTGGGGGATGATGAACCATATAAAATTGTTGGAATGGGTAAGGTATGAATTAATTTAAATAATGGAAATGAATGGATGCTAAAATATGTAAGGAATATTCCTGCTATGAAAAGAAATATGATCTCAACGGGACATTTGGGAGATATCGGTTGTTTGTCTACATTTGGAAAAACATGGTGGAAGATCACTAAAGGAGCATTGGTAATAGCAAATGGAAATAGGATAGGTACATTGTAGTTATGTCCTCATAATTTTGATTATTCTATCTCTATAGCTTCCATAGAAATAAGTGCATCATTGTGGAATCATAGGCTTGGCCACATGAGTGAGAAGGGGATCCATATTCTCCACTCAAGGAAATTGCTTCCAGATCTGAAGCACATAAGTTTGGAATTCTATGAGAACTGTTTTTATGGAAAACAAAAGAGAGTTAGATTTCTTAGGGTTGGGAAACAAAAGAAGAGTGAAAAGTTAGATCTTGTGCATACAGATGTATGTGGATAGGATCAGGTACAATCTCTTGGTGGCTCTCGTTATTATGTTACTTTTATTGATTATGCAACTAGAAAAACTTTTGGTTTATTGCATTAGACAAAAATCTCATGTGTTTTCTACTTTTAAGAAGTGGAAAGACTTGGTTGAGAATGAGACATGAAAAAAGTTAAAATGTCTCATATCTGATAATGGAGGTGAATAATACAGCAATGATTTTGATAGTTATTGTTCATACAATGTGACTCGTAGAGAGAATACAATCCCTAGAACACTGTAAGAAAATGGTGTGTCGGAAAGAATGAACATAACGATCATGGAGCATGCAAGGTGTATGAGATTGCACGGAGGGTTTCCCTTACAGTTTTGGGATGATGATGTAGATATATTTGTTTATTTAATAAATAGAGGGCCTTCAAGCACTTTGGATGGTGGAATACTAGAGGATTCATGGACATGTAGAAAGGTAAACTACTCATTTCTAAGAAATTTTGGTTGTGAAGCATTTGTCCATATTGATAAAGAAAATATAACAAAGCTTGATGCTAAATCCAAGAAATGTAACTTTATTGGATACGGGGTTAATGATTTTGGTTATCGCTTATGGGATTATGAAAATCACAAAATCATTAGCAGTAGATATGTAGTATTCAATGAAAAGGTTGTGTACAAAGATCAGTTGCAGGGAAAGAAATAGGAAAATGAAAACACAGAGTACACAGTGCTTGATGAAATCAAAGAAAATGAAGTTCCAAAGGAAAAAGAAAATCAAGAGCAGCAGTAGATATCTCAAACTCCTATAAATATAAGGATATCTACCAGGTTAAGTAGACCCCCTGAACGATTCTCACCTTCACTGTATTATTTATTGATGATTGATTATGGTGAACTAGAATGTTATGAAGAGGCAATGCAAGTAGAAATTAGAAAGAAGTGGGAGAAATGAATGGATGAGGAGATGGACTCATTGGTTAGAAACCAGACTTGGTATTTGGTTGAGTTTCCTACTGCAAAACTATCGTTGTAGAATAAATGGGTTTACAGGTTGAAGGAAGAAGATTTAGGAAAGAAGTTGTACAAGGCTAGACTTGTTGTAAAGGGGTTTTCACATAAGAAAGGTATATACTTTGATGAAATATTTTCTCATGTTGTTAAAATGACTTCAATTAGGACCATTTTAAGTCTAGTGGTGGAAGAAGATTTGCATCTTGAATAGTTAGATGTAAAATAACTTTTCTCCGCAAGGATTTGGAGGAAGATATTTATATGCAGTAGCCACAAGGGTATGAGGTCAAAGAGAAGGAGAATTTGGTTTGAAGGTTGAAGAAGAGCTTGTATGGCCTGAAACAAGCTCCAAAGCAATGATATTTAAAAATTTGATAAGTTTATGATATAACAGGGTTATAGTAGATGCAATTCTAACCAGTTTGTTTATTTCAAGAGGCTAGATAATGGAAGATATATTATCTTGTTATTGCATGTGGATGACATGCTTGTTGCAGGGTCTAACATATAGGATATAAATGTGCTCAAAAGGAAACTAGATAAAGCATTTGTGATGAAGGATTTGGGTGTTTCAAAGCAAATCCTTGGTATTATTAACGCAAAAAATTGCTCAAATAGTTCTACACGGCCTACACCACATACATACATCCATTTCCTAACCCTTTTTTTCATTTTTGGCCTCCACACCTATGTTTTAACCTTATTCCCTCTCAAAAAGCTCAAAAATATTAAAAAGGGGCTAAAAACCCCACAGAAGAGTTAAAAAGCTCACAAAGGGGGCTAAAAACCCCAAAAGAGCTAAAAAATAGGGAAAAGGGGCTTAAAACCCTAATTAGGGTCCAAAACCCTAAATGAGAGAAAATGACAAAAAAAAACTATAAATAAAGGGTGGAGGTCCCCATCACAACATGACTCATTCCTTCCACCGTTATTATACTTGCATGAGTACTTTGAGAGACCATCATTCTCAAACTACTCATCCCAAGTCACCAAACATTCCATTTCACCACATGCTCCCATTCTTGTGTGTTGAGTCACCCTCCATACTACCCAAACTTGTGGGGAAGCAGTATCATTCTGAGTTAGGGCATGGTGCCCCCCTTTCAAGTAAATCAGAAGGTATAACAATCTCATTGTTCTTTGTTTAGTTTTATAGATTGTTTGTATTTGTTTATTTTTGTTACTAAATGTTTGTTTGCAACTAGCTCTTCCATTGTGAATTCTACCCTTTTGTCCCTTTGACAGAAGGGAGGTGCATTAGCATGTAGCCAGGGTAAAAACCTGGCTATAGTTTTGGAGATCATATCGGGTTGGTCCTTTTCGATCCTCTTGTTTTGTAGGTCTTTGATTCATTTTGAGACTCAGCCATCACTCAGGAGGCCAATCTGAGTCTACATGGCACCACTGCATGCCCCTGTCAGCCACTGCCGACACTATTTTTTATATTTTTCTGTTTTCTGGCCTAGTCACTAGTTTTGGGTTGAACAGAGTGACCCAGTTGCTACTTCATCCCCTAAAGGTGCAACCCAATCGCTACTTCAGCCCTGAAATCCGTGAGTTCCCCCCGGGAATTGTTGTTGTTTTTTTTTCCTCAAAGGAAACCCAGTCGCTACTGTCTAGTCTATTTGTGCAACTCACTCACCACTGTCCAGCAGTCAGAAGCAACCTGTTTGTTTTTTAATCAATTTTGCATTTTTTTCTTGTCTAAACAGTTCATTAGCCATTTTTTGATTGTTACGTGCAATCTCTTTATTTCTGTGTTAATTTTCTGCAAGTTTAAATTCTATTTTTCATTATTAAACTCTGGAAATTAACATTTCTTATTTATCACATCCTCCTCTACTCAGTCATCACCCTCCGGGGTCTTTTGACATAAGAAGGGGGGTTGAGTAAGCTTAGTAATAGGCATTCATTTTTGTCATTGTTCTTGTCCATTACAAACAAGTGACCTTGGTAGCTAGAGGGAGTGGAAACCATTGGGGTTTTCACGGTGTTCGCGTCCTCCCTGTCGAGCACCAGGAATTTGAGGAGTGACCTGTGGATCTACGGGTGGACTTGTTTCCACTTTGATGAGAACCTAGAGCTCCTTCTTGGATTTGAGGGATACAAAAGCGAGGTAGTCACACTACTTATTCAAAACAAGTTACAGTTAAGTTTTCAATCATTACAGTTTGTATTGCACTTTGGCTTTGCTTTATTTTTTCAACTCTGTTTTGATCCAAGCCCATTGGTTGATCTTTGCAAAGAAACCAGTATTATTTTCTCATTACATAATTGAAAAAGTAAAAATAACAATCTCATACACAAAGTGCACACATTCACACCATATAATCCAACAAAACTCAATTCATCACCCCAAGCATACCATAGAAGTAACCAATTTACTTAATCAAATCTTGTGGTTTGAGGACATAAGTATCAACCGCTATAATTGTGGGAAGTGCTTGGGATTTTCCCTAAAATTCATTATGAGGAGTACCACAGGAACCCCAAAGTAGCTGACCAACGAGAGGAATTACTAAGTGAAAGGGGCAATGACCTCTTCTGATTGACTAGAAACACCCTTTTGAGGAAAAAAACAAGTGTTGTCTTTTGGAAGTCTTGGTGGTCAAGTGACCACCCATGCACCAATAGGAAGTCGTTTAAACCAGGGTCCAAAATTCATTACTGGTTACTACCAAAAAAAAACCATTGATCCACCATGCTCTTCCTCGTGCTTTAGGGGGCAGTTTGGGTCATTAGACCATCACCGTCAAGGCCCTCCTCGACAATTCTCCTCACCATCAGAAGGTCAAACGACCTCTGATTCTGACTCAGATTCCTATCAGTTCGAGCCAAATATTTTCATTGCACCTTCTAGCCCCATGGCTGGTGTAAATCCTGATCCCTTATCCAGAGGAGTGGTTGGCAGCAGACCCATGTCCTTGCCTCACATCATTACCAACATCCCGTCCAACGGTCCCAGCACTACTGTGCATGCCTTTGTGAGTCTGCTACCCATTAGTGGTGGCCCCGCACCTACTCCTATCATTCCCACAGTACCACCTTTCATACCTGTGGGCAGTGGCCCTTCCGTGACCATCTCGACTATCCCCATTACAGGAAGTCAAACTCAAGTACCCCTAGTCATGCATGGACACCATGCTCCAACAAAATCCGGTGCCATCGTTGGTCCCCCCTGCACCAACCTTGGTTCTAAACTCCCATTCATGCCTCTCCTCAACTTGCCTGATTTGTCTACGTTAACCAATGTCTTAATTAGCCATCAACCCTACTGGCCTCCCATGCCAACCAAACTCCCATCAGACATTCCAAAGTTTGAAGGGAAGGCAAGTGAATGCCCCCAAAACCGCATTATGTCGTTTCATCTATGGTTCTTGTCAAATAGCAATGTAAACGATTCTATTAGACTAAGGTTGTTCCAATGCACCCTCACAAGCACCGCAGCCAAATGGTATATTGAGCTATGTTGGGAAAAATATCATACTGATTAATTCACCTAATATTTAATTATCAATCGGGGTTGGTAGGCTTAGAGTTGACACAAAATATATGCGAAGGTAGAAGGGTTCCTATGGTGTCGTGGGAATATATTAATAAACAAAAGATCAAAAGATCTTTCAAAATGAAAAAACCTTGTCAAACTCTAAAGAATTCAACTATCAAAGTAATTGAACCAGGACATAGTACTAGACCATAGTGGTATAAAGTTATACTACTCCATTCTATAAATAATTACTATAAGATAAGAATATAGACAATGTTATTCTATGACACTAAATTATTCTTTAAGACAAGATCTATTTTACTGCTAAACAACTCTAAAGATGAATTGTACAAAATTACAACTGGATATGCTTTAAGAAGGACTATACATGCAACTACCAAATGTACATAATAAGTTAAACTAAACCATTTTAGTTCCACTCTCCTTGGTAATTTTAAGGATAAGCATTCAATGTGATTGGAACAGGAGCAGGAGAGGTGTCAAAGTGACTCTCAAAGGAAGTATAGAAACTAAATGTAATCAAGTCTAATTTAACCACTACAAAAATATGCATACTAAGAAACGTCCAATTGCAAGTGATAGTAAACATGATGGTTTATTTCATAGGTAGCTAACTCCTAACTTGCAAAGGATATAAGAAGACTACAAAAAAGTAGACCTAACTTATAAACAAGTAGAAAACTTAATAAAGAGAAGCAAATAGAAAAATTAATAAAGATGATTTTAAATCCTATCCTATAGGTTTCTTCAATAATTACCTGATAGAAAGAACAAGCCTTATTTCTATGAACGATTTACAAGGTACTAGTCTATTAATGTGTCTAACCCTAAAAAGTTCACATGCAAATGGATAAATAAAATCAAACCAAAGATATAATTACAAGGCAATACAATAGACCAAAACACATGACATAATTTTAAACATAGAATGAAAAAAAATAAGAATAAAACTTAATAAGTATTTTAAACGATCTAATTTAAGGCTGTAAGGAAAGACACAACTATTATCTAATTACCACTTATCAAAACATAATCGAAAAACTAAGAAAACAGGTTAAAAGCGCTAAGGGCTTAATGAAAGACTGGATAGCAGACTGGAACAAAGGTATGTATGACAAACATAATAGGCTGTCCAAATAACAGTATGCACACAAAAAGTACTAAAATGTCAAGAAATAAATAATCTAAATGATTTTAAGGTCAGCTGATCTATGCACATGATACTAAAATGTAAAGAGCGGAAATTAAACCTACTTAATCATCAAATTTCATAGCAGAATAATCTAAACTAATTCATAATTCAAAAAGGAAACTGTTATTCATTGCATCATTGAACAAACTGAAATATAATTAAACAAATTCATGACAAAACAAAAATAGCTAAAGTTGAACCTATTGTAACTTAATCCTATAATATCAAAGCAGTATATTCTACCAACATAACACCAAACAATAAACTGAAAACAACTTGAAAAGGAAATTGAAAACTAATTTATGTGCAACCGGTTGCTTACTTCATGAAAATAACTACATTAACAACATAATGTCAAAGTTTAAGCTACAGGAAATAAATAACATGAACAATTTCAGTAACTAGATTGCATAAACAAATTACAAATGAAGCTATGCTAATAGCAAAAAGAAGGAATAACAAAAATACAGGAATGGAAATCTCTGGTTGACGGGGGGCCTCCCAGCAATTAGAGTGATGACTTTCTATTAAAGCACGATCATGCAAAACATAAGCAGAACTTCCATTAAATTGAAACAGAGTGTTACAGAGTTTCTAGAACTAACTGATTACATGTATAAAACAACTAACTAACTTCAAGATTCAAGACCTTTTTTCATTCGCATTGCAGCGTTTATATATATACAACATTTTTCAAAGGGTGAGCAAGTCGACCCTTTCAATGGTCGAGTGCTCTTAAGATAAGTCAACCATTATGACAAATAACTAACGAAGGCCAACACATCACGCTCTCCTCTTCCCTCACGAATCTGATTTCCTTAAGGTTTGTGATGTGGCATACAAGCTCTAAATTGGCATGGCTAATGTCAAGATGTCGAGCATAAACAACATTCTAGCAACATTCTAGAAAGGGGTCCGTGATATCACTTTGGCACATGGACAACAAGCAGTTTACAAGCCATTTCATGCTCTTAATGCTTGGGAATCTATTAGTAACAGTGCGTGATTAACTCGGCGGACTGAATGATGAGTTGTGCAGTGAGTTAGATATGCTCCACTCATATCTAGAATGGATGCATGTTTTTTTCATTGGCTCACTGAGAACAAGATATGAAATAACAATTTCATATATTAGTAAATCAGCAAATATCATCATATTTAACTAATAAAATCGTAAAATGATATAAATAAATCATAACTTGCATAAACCCAAAATATAATCGTACCTAAGACTAAATAGTGAGTTGCATGACATTAAATATGCCAAAAAGGTGACAAAACATATGTCAAACATGTAAATTATTAGCTGAAAATGATGACAAAACGAGGGTCGACCTTCCCCCAAACCGAAGGAATTCCAGGTCCCACTGGTCAAAATGAAAAATGGCATTAGGAAGAAGGCAGAGCTGCATTAGCAGCTACCTTTGACTTTGATGAAGCAGGTGATTTAAGTTTCAATCTCTTATCCTGTGCTTTTAAAATAGAATGCCTTTCTTATTGAGTCCTCTGTGACAAATTGATGGCCTTGTGGATTTCCTCAATGTTTTTGACCTGCAACTGCAACTCCTTGTTCTCTTCTCTAAACTCTACTATCAACTTGACATATCCTTCAATTTGTTTTGTTGATTGAGCCAACTCGTGAGTTAATTGATCTATTGTTGGTTGATGTGGCGTAGATGGCTCTACATGCTGCTGAGAGTCTTGTGGAGGACTCATCTCCTTGTATGTTACTTCAAGATCAACAGTCAAAATTTGTATTTCAGGACCCAAATCCTGAACAGGTGTAGAAACAGTTTCATGAACAGGTGCATGGACGGTCTCATGATCGTCATCTTCAAGCATTTCAGCTAAAACGCTAGCCAAGTAAATTAGAGAGGTAATGTCATCTTTTCTTGATTTTCTCATGCTTTTTGAAGGACTTGTCCGGATAGTAGGATGAACCATAGAATAAACAAACTCTACTTTTTGATCTCTAGTGCGTAGTCGTGATAGGGGTATAAATTCAGCAGATACAGGGACAAAGTGAGTGGACGTACTCGCCTCCAATGTGTCATCATCTAGATGAACGACATTAGGGATTTTCTTTTCTGACGATGGAGTTGGACTGGATTCTTAACGACTAAGATGTCGAGGGCGTTTTCTGATATTCAAATGGGGGTTAATAACTTTGAATACAAAGGTATCCCAGGGTTGATTATGCTCTTTAAGCTGATCTAAAATGAAAATCTTAATCAAACTATGATGGTATAGGATGCCCTTAGGGTTAACAATATTCTTTCTAACCTCGTTCGACATCTTTTCCAGGCTCCTTAGAAAAAATAAAGGGAAATTGAGATATTTTCTTATCAACGAAATGAGCTAACAAACGGAGATGACAGGACTTAAAGACACTAAACTTACCTTCACAAGTAATCAAATGGATGATAATCAAAGGATTAAGGTAATCAAGTTTTATCCAACTACGCCAAAAAACCCTTTCTGCCCATCACATGTCGAAACTCAGGTTTAAGGGAAAAGTTATGAGATGCCCATGAAAAAAACCAATGCTTGTTCCATCGATCACTTTCTCATGGAATCTTGGTTGTGCGCGCAATTGATTCCTCAGTGACTGGGAAGACAAGATGGTCAACCCTTTCCTTCCTCCCATCGAAGCCCATTACAAAAATTAGTGAGATTTCCTCATCATACCCTTGTCGTAGATGAAGGAATGGGTTCCAACCAGCACGGAAAAATACTTCTCAGCATTCTTTGAACTCTGGCAACTAGAATAAGTCTTTGTAGCTCTCAGGCTCGAAACGATTTGGCATGGATAAGCAAAAATAGCATACAAAGTTTACAGAGTATGGAGGAAAGATAACTAACATATTCTACAGTGGTAACAGTTAGTGAGAATGATGGAATGGGATAAGGTTCACACATTATTGATTTAAAACGTTCCACATTCAACCTATCAAATGATCACGCAAACAGCGCGACATGTTTAGACTATCGTTCCATTATGGCAATCTTTGAAATGTGTGCCATCAAAAATGAGTAATTTAATGAGTTTCTAAAGTTTTAGTTAGTTCAACCCTGTCCACTTTGGACAATTTGAACATTTAACCTAATATAGATGTATGAACCATATTCATAACTATAACCTTGATTTAACAGGAAGGTCAATTATTTATTAGCTTATGTGTGCAAGCGAAAAATAGGATAGGGGTGATGGCAGCGTAATGATGATTTGGAGGTACCCTAAGGTCAAATCACACCCATATGAAAGTAAGATGAGATCGTATTAGATATAAACCATACTTACATCATAAGTCAAGGTTGTGGATGTGACTCAAATGATATGAATCAGCTTTTTTCCCAAATAAAATTAAGCTAATATTTTAACCATAGGTACTAAATTATCAAAGTTTTTATTCATGCCAACATTTGGCCCTTCATATGATCCTTCATATAGATTTCTATAAAATAAGCTTTGCTAGATCATATTGCTGCTAATTATGAATTTTCCTAGGCTTCCAATCCACAAGAAAATCATATGAAACAATTCTTTTGATCTTTTAATTGCACTCTCCCTTATTCCTCGAGGATTTTAAGACCAGTCTCGGTGTCTGCATTATCCTGCAAACACTTTGTCATAAATAAAAATAAGTCTTTTATAAATAAATTAGAAAAATAAAGGCAAACAGTCTTATACCCCCCCCCCAAACCAAAGATATGGCATGTCCCCAAGCCATACAAGAAAACTAGGTAATTTTCAAAATAAATTAATAAAAGTTCAATCATGCTATTGTGATTTTTTTCAAGGAAAATAAAAAGTAATGAATAAGTAAAAATGATTCAGATATGTATATTTATCAAAAATAACAGTGTTGAAGAAGATCATATAAACGATGAGAATATAATTGAAAAATATCATAGAAAAAACTAGTCATCCATACCTCATTGAAAGGATATCTTGTCACCTTAAGAAATTTTGAGTTCACCCTCGAGTTTGTGAGATTTTACAGCTATGGGTCCCATTTCTAGGATAATCATATCCTAGATATTGATTGAATTTAGACTATCGGATCCAAGTCCAACTTACAGTCATTCTCTAATGGAATCTTAAACAATAGCCCTAAACATATATTTATATGTATTCTATTTTATTATCATTGTTTCCCGAACCATGTGCATAGTGATGCATTAACCATATCTCTTTTACCCAATATTACCCCGCTGCTAGCAAGCCTTTTCAGTACCCCGATGGGTTTATCTTGGAACCATGAAAGCATAGCCCCGCTGCCAGCGAACTTGTTCAATACCCCTACAGGTTTACTTTCATTTACCAAGCTTCCATTTTTTTTGGATGTTACTTAGCATTGACCCGCTGCCAGCAGGCTTGTTCAGTACCCCGATGGGTTTGCTTCGTATAATGATTTTGAGTATATGGAATTTGATTGGAACTGGAGCGTGTTAAGCTTGCTAAACACATAATTCATAAAAAATTTATAAAATGGCCTTAACTACAGATCATGTCAAAAGAGAATAACTTAAAGATGTTCTTTGACCTTTCAGTCCATCTTTTCATAAAGGAGAAGTAATGTTCCCCACAAGTAGAAAATTCTACTTACTTTCGGGTTGCCACAAAAATTCTGAAGAGACAAGTTTTGATGGTGAGTATATAGGATAAACTAGTAGTTCATAGGTGTGAAAATTATAAAGGAAATGATAATTAAAGTAAGTCTATTCAAGCAACTATTAAAATAATCAAGAATGTACATGTCTGATTCAAGACACCATATATAAAGCATAACAAAATCATAAAATAAGTGGTTGAAGAATGATACACAAGAATTCTAAAACTTCAAAGTTAATATATATTTTGAGTGTTTTTAGAGCACTTTCTTTTTCGGATAATATCTTATAAGCTGCTTACAGAAATAGAAAGAACCATTCGTAACCAAACTGCAAAACTACTTATTAGATGATTCATTTTATTCTTGAAAACATATATAACATTATAGAAAAAGAGTACCCTATAAACAAATTATTAGGAATGACTCTTATTTATTCAAGGAAATATACACATGTTCACATATATACAAGTGACGATGACCCAAAATACTTTTTAAAAATCAAGAGGAGGAAGAGTTTTTGGAGAGGGAAGGCCCATGGCTACTTCTATCCTGGTAGGGTCCACCTTGATCCCTTGGGGTAAAACATGATGTCCCATACAAATGTGACATGTAGATATTTTGTTTAATGGACATTCTTGTTGGGAATGTTTAGTATTACATCTTGGATAGAAGATGCTCTTTGTTGCTCATTTGTCTTCCTATTTATTCATGTAAGTTTGGTTTCTAAAGTGAGTATACCTAGAAGATATCTTTCAAGGTGAGAATGGGGCATCCAAATGTTCTTTTCCAAGAGAGATCTTCCTTCGATCAACCATGAGTCTTATAGGGATGGTAGATGCTACTATGAATGTTTTGATTTATGATATTACTATGTTTATTGAGTGGCCAAAGAGAGCTTTTACCTAGGAAGGATTGAAAAAACCAGTGAAGTTTAGCTTCCCCTATTAGTGAAAAAAGTTATATTATTTGGTTTTGTAATTAGTGGAAGTTTTAAGGGTTCCCAACGGTTAGTCCCATTACACTTATCAAGGATGAGGTCCTCAAGATCTCTTCTCTTTTTATGGCATCCCCTTTAAGATCTTCTGAAAGAGTCTTTAGAAACTACTCCCAATTGGTTTTTTTTTTCGATTCCTTTCCGATGAGTTAATGGTTGGGGTATTATGTAAAAAATCAATAGGAAATTTTTACTGTCTTAATGAATCTAAGTTTGTTTAAAAAAACTAAAGAAAAACCTATATTACTAATACTACTATTACTACTACTGGATTTGGGGGTGCCTATTATAACAGATGCACAGGTTCTTACCTCTCGTCTTACCTCTCCCCTGCTACCAGCCTATTACTAAATTTCATATCTATTCTACCTTACAGAACAACTCCTCGGCAACGGCGCCAAAATGTTGGGAAAAATATCGCACTGATTAATTCACCTAATGTTTAATTATCGACCGAGGTTGGTAGGCTTAGAGTTGACACAAAATATATGCGAAGGTAGAATGGTTCCTATGGTGTCGTGGGAAAATATTAATAAGCTAAAGATCGAAAGATCTTTCAAAATGAAAAAACCTTGTCAAACTCTAAAGAATTCAACTATCAAAGTAATTGAACCATGACAGAGTACTAAACCAGAGTGGTATAAAGTTATACTGCTCTATTATATAAATAATTACTATAAGATAAGAATATAGACAATGTTATTCTATGACACTAAATTATTCTTTAAGAGAAGATCTATTTCATTGCTAAACAACTTTAAAAATGAATTGTACAAAATTACAACTGGATATGCTTTAAGAAGGACTATACATGCAACTACCAAATGTACATAATTAGTTAAACTAAACCATTTTAGTTCCACTCTCCTTGGTTATTTTAAGGATAAGCATTCACTATGATTGGAACAGGAGCAGGAGAGGTGTCAAACTAAATCTCAAAGGAAGTGTAGAAACTAAATGGAATCAAGTCTAATTTAACCTCTACAAAAATATGCAGACTAAGAAACGTCCAATTGCAAGTGATAGTAAAAATGATGGTTTATTTCATAGGTAGCTAAATCCTAACTTGCAAAGGATAGAACAAGACTACAAGAAAGTAGACCTAACTTATAAACAAGTAGAAAACTTAATAAAGAGAAGCAAATAGAGAACTTAATAAAGATTATTTTAAATCCTATCCCATAGGTTTCTTCAATAATTACCTGATAGAAAGAACAAACCTTATTCCTATGAACGATTTACAAGGTACTAGCCTATTAATGTGTCTAACCCTAAACTTCACATGCAAAGGGATAAATCAAACCAAACCAAAGATATAATTACAAGGCGATACAATAGACCAAAACACATGACATAATTTTAAACATAGAATGAAAAAGAAGAAGAAATAAGAATAAAACTCAATAAGTATTTTAAATGATCTAATCTAAGGCTATAAGGAAAGACACAACCATTATCTAAGTACCACTTATCAAAACATAATCGAAAAACTAAGAAAACAGGCTTAAAACATGTTAAAAGCACTAAGAGTTGAATGAAAGACAGGATAATAGATTGGAACAAAGGTCTGTATGACAGACATAATAGGTTGTCTGAGTGACAATCTGCACACAAAAAGTACTAAAATGTCAAGAAATAAACAATCTAAATGATTTTATGGTTAGCTGATCCATGCACATGATACTAAAATGTAAAGAGCAGAAATTAAACTTACTTAATCATCAAATTTCATAGCAGAATAATAAAAACTAATTCATAATTCAAAAAGGAAACTATTATTCATTGCATCATTGAACAAACTGAAATATAATTTAACAAATTCATGACAAAATAGAAATAAATAAAGCTGAACCTATTGTAACTTAATCCTATAATATCAAAGCAGTCTATTCTACCAACATAACACCAAACAATAAACTGAAAACAACTTGAAAAGGAAATTGAAAACTAATTTATCCGCAACTGGTTGCTTACTTCATGAAAAGAACTGCATTAACAACATAATGTCAAAGTTTAAGATACAGGAAATAAATAACATGAACAATTTCAGTAACTAGATTGCATAAACAAATTACAGATGAAACTATGCTAATTACAAAAGGAAGGAATAACGAAAATATAGGAATGAAAATCTCTGGTTGACGGGGGGGCCTCACAGCAATGAGAGTGATGACTTGCTATTAAAACACGATCATGCACGGCATAAGCATAACTTCCATTAAATTGAAACAGAGTGTTACAGAGTTTTTGGAACTGACTGATTACATGTATAAAATAGATAACTAACTTCAATATTCAAGACTTTTTTTTCTTTCGCATAGCAGCGTTTATATATATACAACATTTTTCAAAGGGCGAGAAAGTTAACCCTTTCAATGGCTGACTGCTCTTAAGATAATTCAACCATTATGAAAAATAACTAACGAAGGCCAACACATAACGCTCTCTTATTCCCTCATGAATCTGGTTTCCTTAAGGCGCGTGATGTGGCATACAAGCTCCAATTTGGCGCGGCTAATGTCAAGGTGTTGGGAATTAACAGCATGCTAGAAACCTTCCAGAAAGGGGTCCATGATATCACTCTGTAGGGTTGACAACAAGAATTTTATAGGCCATTTCATGCTCTTAATGCTTGGGAATCTATTAGTAACAACGCGCGATTAGCTCGACGGACTGAATGATGAGCTACACAGTGAGCTGGATATGCTCCACACATATCTAGAATGGATGCACATTTTGTTCATTGGCTCATCGAGAACGAAGATCTGCAATAACAATTTCATATATTAGCATATTAACAAATATCATCAGATTTAACCAATAAAATCATAAAATGATAGAAATAAATTATAACTTGCATAAACCCAAAATTTAATCGTACTTGAGACTGAATAGTGAGATGCATGACAGAAAATATGCCAAAAAGGTGACAAAACATATGTCAAACATGTAAATTATTAGCTGAAAATGATGACAATACGAGGGTCAACAAGCTACCTCAAGCCTCTTACCCTAAATTTAATTCACTAGCCTTCATGTTCGTGAAAGACTTCCAACTCCTTGTCAGATAAGATGAGGGAATTGAAGTCTTGTTTTCTTGTCATCAGAATACCGCTACGCACATCATCGACCGCATCCATGAGTGGCGGCGACAACGTAGCCTATGCAAAATATAGCTTGATGATAGG
Organism: Pseudotsuga menziesii; assembly: GCA_001517045.1. Classification (NCBI taxonomy): domain Eukaryota; kingdom Viridiplantae; phylum Streptophyta; class Pinopsida; order Pinales; family Pinaceae; genus Pseudotsuga; species Pseudotsuga menziesii. The sequence continues at coordinate 38,322 of LPNX010227611.1, forward strand.
ATTTTCCTCGATTGGTTCTTAAAGACCCTGCTACCACCCATAGCCATGGACATCACCTTCGAACGTCCCCATTCTGAGGAAGAAGCAATTTTGAAGGCCCAAGAGTTTGATTTAATTTACGCTCAGTCTAGATACCTATACACCATCATTCCAGATGCTCCTCGTGCCAGCACCTCTCACCACGATGCATCGGGGGCATCCCATGCTACGAATGGCATCATAGATTCTGTCTCCCAACACCCATAGTACTATGTGGCACCTCCTATGATGCCACTACACCCAAGAAACACCCCTAATGTTGCACAACCAAGCCAAGTACCCAATTACTCAAGGATGATGGCCCAGTCCAGAGCCACACCCTCTTATGCACAGCCTGTGCCAACTCAGCATGCCCATACACCAAATTTTCTGACACAACCGTATTTGGGACCAATGGACGGATTTGTAGCTCCCCCAGCCCCTCTGACCTACTATGCACCACCTATACAAGCCACTTCGGTCCTTACCCCATCTCTGCCAACTTCCATAGGACAAGTTTTTGTGCAGCAGAATCTTCCCAACCAACCCACCCCAATAACCAACAAGGACTGAGTAAGAAAAATTGAGCTAGGAACCGAGGTAACAACCAACCACAAGGAGGCAGCCAACAGCCTAATCCTCCTAACAACAATGACGCTAACCCGCCAGTGCAAAATCCCCAACAGCCTAATCGACTGAGATGGATTGCTCCCTTACAGACTAGTGATCTGTGTAAGTTATGCAATGTCTACAATCATTATACTCATGAATGCCCGCATATGGACTGTGTCAAGTAGTTTCTCCAAAAAGAAGCTCAACGGGACACCAATGCGGCAACACAGGATTAAACCAACCTAGCGCCATCAGTCCCTCCACCCATGGTGCTCTAGAACCCTCTATCAATCCAAGGAATGGTTGCAACTGCACCCTACCCTCACCTATTCCCGTAGCACCCACCGCGGCTCCACCTATGGAAACTTGTATCCATCACCTAATGACATTGTCAACTAAATAAGGGAACCTCTAGACTAGATGGAACTAGTATGGGTCCATAATGGAAACCACCAACCCATCAACAAGGTCCACCTCCAGCTCTCACAACATGCCTCTCCACTTAAACCCACTCCCCACTGACAAGACAGCTAGAGGTCCACGATTTCCCATGTGACGTATCACCAACAATGCCACTGCTAGAGCTGCCTTGAATTACAACATCGTTGACAACTTGGATCAGTCACCTAGAACCATTTCTTCTCTCGATATACTCAAAACATACCCTCCACAGTGGAAATATGTCATGGATCCCTTCACTTCCAGGTTGATCACATTCGATTTGGATCAAGGAGAGCCAATAATTCCATCCAAAATCACCTTCCATATTCTGGTTTCCATTCAGAATTTGGTCATACATCGATGTATTTTCGATGAAGGGGAATCCACCTGTGTCATGTCAACATTTGTCTGGCAGAAACTCAGGTCCCCTACCCTCCAACCGTCTACCACTACACTATGCACCTATGATGGTCACCCCACCAAAGCTGAGGGAATTCTTCTGCACATCCCCGTATCATTAGCTGGTAAGACGGTTCTGATTTGCATAGAGGTTTTCAATGCTTAACTTAATTATAACCTTCTCCTCAAACGTAGTTACATATATGCTATGAGATACGTGGCATCCACCGTTTTCTGCCTCATGATGTTCCCTTATGACGGGAAGATTGTGACGATGGACCAATTAACTTACCACGATCCACAAGGGTCAGCCACACTAGACAATGTCATCCCTACTGTTGATACCTTCATCAAAAGCACAGCCATCCCTCCCTTGTCGGACATAGGTCCTGGATTGTTCGTCGACACTTCCATCACGGCTTCCTTCCCATCTTTACCTCCTCCACTAGCATCAAGTGACACAACGGATATGTGCACTCTTTCATCTAGCACAACTCTACCTACACTGCAACCACAATCGCAACCTCAAATTCAATCACCAGGGAATTATCAATGCTTTCTCCCAGTCCATACAATTCCCTTCCTTTTCCCACCATCCGGTATCATGAGTAAGCCTGTTATGGCTACCTTAAATTTACCAAACTTTACATTGGGGATTCTAGTTTGGTACCTTGAACCACCCACCCCGCCTCCGATGCCCCAAGTTGTGCTAACCCCCATCCATCCTATTGAGACGACGTCACGCCCTCCTTCTGGCCCATCAAATACACCTTTCGTTACCGCACTAGCCCCACCTCCCCCAAAATGGGTTCGAGGTAGAACCACTAAAATAGCCACCGAACCCTGGCTGACCCCACCTTGTGTAATGTGCGACATGCAAGGTCACGCAACCCATAATTGTCCAAAAATACCCATCCTTTACACACATCTAGATGCCATGGATACAACGAAGAATCTTCCGGTTGTCATCATCTCGACTTGGCCAACAGTCAAAAACAAGTCTTTGAGGACGAACCATGCATGTGCACTTTGTGGAGTGTATGGAAATTATTCTCACCACTTCCAAGGCTTGGCCGAGTATCGAGCCACCCTTAGAAATATTCAGAAACATTCCCTTGAATATAATGTCACTGTCATTGAGGAGATCCACCCTTCGATTTCTTCCTCGACCACCATAACTATTTACATGGTGTCCAGCTCCACCGACCCTTCCGTCTCCGCAACCATCGACAATCCCTCAAATCTATCCAATCTTTACTTCAGCAACGAAGAGAAGATGCTTGAGGCCTTGTCCTCTCATGAATACCCATGGGATGACATGCACCATTGCTCGTTATTTATCCCCAGGCAACCTTCTTCAACATCAAATGAATATTCAGTAGATACCAAGGACTTCATCCATGGCAAGGTGTATTGGTTCAAAAATCCCATCCTAGCTCTTAACACCTTTGAAGAAGGAAATATGGCCAACATTTCACCCACAATTAAGGTCAATATCTCAACCAACCTAGAGGTTGTCAAATAAATCACACTTGGAGCATCATGCTCCCCTAAGGAATTTGCTTCCTACAAAACACTTTTTCAAGAGTTCTGTGACATGTTTGCTTGGTCCTACACTGAGATTCCTGAATCGAAACCATCCATCATGGAACATCACATCAATGTGTGGCCTAATATGGTGTTGATGCGCCAGAAACAATGACCCATTCACCCTTCAAAGGTCGTCGCGGTCAAGGCCGAGATTTAAAAGCTGCGCAGAACAAGCTTCATTTACCCCATTGCCTATACCACTTGGGTTTTCAACCCTGTTCTCGTGAATAAAAAATAGGGCACCATATGTGTCTATATAGACTTCCACAACTTAAATTTGGCATGTCCCAAGGACAACTTCCTAACTCCTTTTATTGACCAAATAATTGACGCATGTGTCAGACATTAGGTCTTTTCCTTCATGGACAGTTTTTCTGAATACAACCAAATTCAGATCCGAAAGGAAGATCGATACAAGACTGTTTTTACAACCCCTTGGGGCACATTTGCATATCAAGTGATGCCCTTTATACTAAAAAATGTTGGAGTCACTCTCCAATGCGCCATGACATACTGCTTCCATGACCTTGTTCACATCATATTGGTTTATCTGGACAACATTACCGCTCGGTCGCAGAAGCACTCACAACACATAGATGATTTGCGATAAGTCTTCCTCTGATGTCGTAAGTACAAAATCTACCTAAACCCCCTCAAGTGTGTTTTTTGTGTCCCATTGGGTCATTTTCTTGGTTTCATTGTTTCCCACAAAGGGATTATAGTTTACCCTCTTAAATTTCAAGCCATTCTTGACCTACCCTCACCACGAACTTTTCAACAATTACAGAGTCTCCAAGGCAAGGCCAACTTCCTTCATCACTTCATACCGGAATATGCGAAGAAAACCCATGAATTATTGCATCTGCATCGTACCAACATTCAATTTGTTTGGGATCAATAGGCACAAGATGTGTTTGACGCACCAAAACAAGCTTTGGATTCCACCCCATTACTATCTGCACCTGACTTCACCTAGGACTTCATCCTCTATGTTTCGGCCTCCAAAAATGCCATCGATGGATTTTTGGTACAGGAATACGATGCTCGTCAAGAGCACATGATTTTCTACATTAGTCAGAAGCTAACCGATCGCCCCCTACGATATTTGACTAAAGAGAATATGTCCCTCGCCATCGTATCCTCAGTCCAAAAAATGCACCATTACATTATTGCAAACCATACTCAAGTAGTGGTCGATTCCAATCCTATGTAGTACCTCTTGAGCCGTCACCTCCTACAAGGTCGCACACCCAAGTGGTTAGTCATCCTCTGGGAGTTCGACCTAGAATTCATTGCCCCAAAAAGCACCAAAGTGTTGGCACTAGCTGCACTAATAACAAACCTACCCCCATTGTCCGCACCACCACCACTCACGGTCAACCTTCTTGACAAATTCTTATTTTTCATCTCCACAAAATATCCTTGGTATGGGGGCATTCTCCTGTAGTTGCACACCCAAAAGTTTGTGGCTCACTTAAGACGTGAATATAGACGGTGCATCCGACATGAAGTCGCTCTCCAACTCCTTGTTTGATATGTTCTGTATTCTCAGGGCGTCGATACCGTATTACATCATTTCCTCACCCATGACAAGGTTGAACACGGCCTCAATGACTGTCATAGTGGAGCCTGCGGTGGCCACCTCTCTGGTTTGGTGACTACTCAGAATATTCTACGTGCTAACTATTTTTGGCCTTCCATTTTCACTGATTGCATCAAGGCAGTCAAACATTTCCACAGTTGTCAACTCTTTTCCCCAAAAGCAAGGACTCCCCCCATGCCACTACACCCTGTGGTCACAGTTGGTCCCTTCTGCAAGTGGGGGATCGATTTCATGACAATCACTTCCACCTCAGTCGGCAGACATAAATACATTATCATGGTTGTTGATTACTTCACCAAGTTGGTTGAGACCATGCCCACATTCAATTGCAAAGATGAAATGGCAACGCTATTTTTCTTCAACCACGTAATTTCATGTTTTGGTGTTCCCCAACAAATTGTCTGAGACCATGTTAGAAATTTTGAAGACGCTGTGTGGACAGAGATTTCAACCATGTTGAAGTTCGAACACCAGTACTTGTCTTCCTACTACCCCCAGGGCAATGGCCAAGTCAAAGCGGTCAACAAAATCATTAAAACTATGCTCCAATGAATGGTAGGGAATCACAAAACTATCTGGAACCACTTACTATTTTCTTCCCTATGGGCTTATCGCACATCCATAAATACCACAAATAGCTTCACCCCATTCCATTTGTTACATGGTGTTGAATCGGTACTCCCCATAGAGTGCCAGATCCCTTCGCTCCACCTCATTGTAGAACTCCTTCCCAACACTTCGCCTCTAGAAGAACACCTCTTCCTGCTTGAACAAACCAATGAGGACTGTTTTGTTGCTCTCCAAGCCATTGAAGCAGCCAAAACCCAATCAAATTCACATTTTGACTCCCATGTCCACCCTCGCACCTTTAGCGAAGGAGATATGGTCCTTATTTATGACCAATCCAATGATAAGTTAGGCAAAGGGAAGTTCAAATCCATGTGGTACAAACCATACATTTTCCACCACTACCTCGACAAGGGGGCATACATTCTTTCTGACTTTGATGGACAACTCTTGAAGAACCCCCACAACGGGATCTACCTTAAGAGATTTTATTCCTAACATCACCACAATGAGTCACTTGTAGTATAATTTTATCTTTTTGTTTTACAGAGTTCTTGAAGTGATTCTTACACTTTGCTTCCTCGATTTCTCCAGATGGATCCTACCTCGCGTTGCTACACTATATTTGTAGATGGAGCAAGCATATGGTCTCTAAATCTCACCTCGACTGCATGGGTTATCTATTCCCTGTCACATGATTTGATCCACATTGACGGAGTGTGTGTGGGCATCACAACCAACAACCAGGCTAAGTATGATGGTGTCACTGGTCTCTTAGCCACCTCCCTCCAATTGGGTATTCATCCCCTTGATTCCTTCTTAGACTCCCAGCTGCTTGTCTCCCAGCTGAATAACCACTACCGGATACGCGATCCTTTCCTTTTTAGAAAATTCCTGCGCACTAAATAGTTGGTTAGAACTTTTGAATCCACTACATTCACACATGTTCCCAGAAACCTCAACAGTGTGGCATATCAAATGGCTAATGATATTCTAGAATGGCATATCCATCATCGCATATAGGAAACATATAAAAACTGCATCATGCATCACCATAACCATGCATACATGTGTAACATACATCATCTAGGAATTTTTCATCATAAAAAAGACTCACATAAAAAACCACAAAAGTGCATCCATGTGCATCAAAAATATATATATACATAGTGTCAAAGTGTTCAGTATAAAATGAGAAGCCCCAAAAAATATTTCTTGGCTGAATACACATAGCGATACAAAAATCCTAGTGTACCATCGCACTAGGGGTAGCACCATCGGATGCTAGCTAGAGTTAGAGCCCTCCTCCTGGTCCTCTGGCTCAATCTCCTCCTCTGACTCCTCCTCTTCCTCCACCTCCTCCTTATTAATTCTTGCACATGATCTAGGAACTAGGAATCAAAATCATCAAAGAATAATTAACAAATACTCATGAATTGGAAATAATCGGAACTAGAATGGTTTCCTCTCTATATATTTAATAAACAAATAAAGGGTTACAATTCCAATGCTGAGCAATGGCTCAACTCCATGAAGAATTCGAATACCTAAGGAGGCTATTCGAATTCAGTGAGTGAGTCTAGCTTAACTGACTCTCAACCATTCAATCTCACTCAGTTAACCACTTGACCAAAACCCTAACTGAAGTCAGAGTGCAATAAATGACTGAATCTCAACTGAAGGAGATCAAACACATGTCATAGCAATCCAAACATCAATTGCTAGTGCTGCATGACTCCAATGAACCCTGATGAGGTTAACTGAAGCTGAACTGACCATCAAAAGTTGGTGGAGGCACCTTGTTGACTCCAGTTCATTAAATAATAATAAATAATCATTAAATAATATATTTAATGACTAGAGGCACCTTAACTGACTGTAACTGATTGGTTGAACTGATTGTAACCACCAGTTAGCAGTTAGGTGCATTAATGTCACACAGATCACCCCCGGAGTGCTCCAATTAGCCTCCTTGACTGTAGGAGAAGGCTAAGTTAGCCTCCTTGACTGTAGGTAGGCATGGGTGTGACTGGATGATGGCAATTAATGCTCCACTGATGTCAATTAAACTTAGGATAGTGGTTTAACTAGGCCAATTTGACCAAAAGAGTGTGTATGATGGTAAATGTCTCCAACACCCCCCCTTAAGCTATACTTATGAAGAGTTAGAAAACATAGATGCATAAAATGCTAGGGACCTGGCAACAAAGGCCATAGGTCACCCTGTACAATAAAGTAACTGCTTAATATAACCAAGGAAACGGGGAAAACCTCATGGGAAAAATACCCCCCCTCAAACTAAGCAGTAAATCAGGAATTGGTTCTTCTATGCAACAGCATCCTGAGACTATGCATGTGAACCTCTAAATCCAAACAAAATGAATATGTCTGGAGGAATCTTCCACTTTGGAAGAAGAACAATGCACTCAACTAATCAGAAATATAAGTAGTTGCACGGTGAAAACTGGACCCATGTAGAGCAACTGAAATCATCTGAAGAGAGAGCAAAGGTTCTTGAGGATTTGAACCATGTGTGGAAAACTCAAGAAACTGATATGTTGCGCCTTGAACAGAAAACCATGAGTGGTAAAATCAACCCCAAATCTTAGGAGCAAGTGTCCAAGCGGATGCAAAATGTCTTCCTCTTTACTAGTTCTGTGAGGAGATGAGCTTGTGACCAAAGGTAGAGAATCCCTGGGACTCTGGAAAGCGAATGCTTGAGCTCCATAATCTGATACAGCTTCAGAAATATCTAATGATTCACAAAATAAAATATCAGCAACCTCATAAGAGGAAACTAACACCAAATCCCCATCAACAAAATTGAAGAAGAACTACGGTACTTGATTTTTCACACTGGAATTGGTGAGAGCAGCTACAAGCATGACTGAAAGCTCTTGTATTTTAAAATATGAACAAAATAATATCAGATCAGAATGTAAATTAGATCTAAATAAGTTCACAACAGATCCAAAAACGTGAAATCAAATCAAATCCCCAGCAGCAGTTTTGTAGGAGACTTGCGGTACTTGTTTCTTCACACCGTTGATGAGAACAGCTACAAGCAGTACTGAAGGTTTATGAACCTGAAATTTTGAACCAAGAAATATCAGATCAGATCCAAATAATATCATATCAGATCCAATAAGGTTCATATCAGATCCAAAATTATGGTCAACCGAGACGGTAGATGCACAGTTTTCTTCTTCTTCAAAATTCTGAATTTTGGTGCATGCAATCCTGCAGGAATTTGCTGGAAGATCTAGATCATGGGGAGCGAATGGATCACTCTGGTAATATGATATTTCTTCCAAAATATCCAAGGTATCACATATTTTCACACCAGCAGCAACATTAGAGGAAGAAAATTCAAATTTCTCCTCACTTTCGGAAGCAATTACTGGTAAATTTTGCACAGAATTCAAAGGAAAATCACTGGTGAATGTTTGCATGGAAGTGCAGCAGTATTTTTCTTCAATATCAGAGATTCCAATGTCTTATTCTATTTCAGCAATATGAGAATATGAGATATCAGAGATCTCATAAACTTCTAGAGCCTCAGGAGAAGGAGTCACTTCATGGAGACTTTCTTCAATTCGAATTGAATGTGTAGAAGATTCTGCTTCATCTTCATCTTGAACAACTTCATCAGAGAGAGTAGAGGCTGAGTATTTTGAGTGAAGAAGTCTTGCGGTGCTGGCTGTGATCTCCAAAGTACTATTATGATCCTCATTGTGCTTGCCAAAGGTTTTGTCCAATATTGTCCAGACTTCCTTTGGGTATTCAGCAGAACCAAGATTAAGGTAGTACAAGCTATCATCAAGGGCCAGACATATTGCTCCAATAGCTCTATCACTGTCATTTAGCCAGTCATTATAATTCTCATAAGACTCTTTTCCAAGTCTAATAGACACCTCATAGAGACCTCGTCTCTTCAGAGATGCAATCATCTTCAACTTCCATTCCGAATAGCTTGTGAATGGGGTGAGAAGAGGGATTGATGAGTCCATTCAAAGTTGTACCTGTTAAGACCTACAAATCAAAACAAAAAAAGCACTGTAAGGTCGGACAACCTGCACATTCTAGGTTTTCATCACACCCAGCATATTCAATCAAGCAATCTTGATCAACAAGTTCTTTGCTTGGGGTATTGAGTGGTAAGCCTTGGCTTCTAGTGCAGTGCTGGAATTTTGAGCTATTACTCACTTTCCATGGAGAAATCTGTCAAAAATCTTGTTTTTGAGAGATTGTTCTTCGTCCCGCCATAAGCTCTGATACCATATTAATTCTTGCACATGATCTAGGAACTAGGAATCAAAATCATCAAAGAATAATTAACAAATACTCATGAATTGGAAATAATCGGAACCGAAATGGTTTCCTCTCCATATATTTAATAAACAAATAAAGGGTTACAATTCCAATGTTGAGCAATGGCTCAACTCCATGACGAATTTGAATACCTAAGGAGACTATTCGAATTCAGTGAGTGAGTCTAGCTTAACTGACTCTCAACCATTCAATCTCACTCAGTTAACCACTTGACCAAAACCCTAATTGACTCACCAAACCCTAACTGAAGTCGAAGTGCAATAAATGACTGAATCTCAACTGAAGGAGATCAAACACATGTCATAGCAATCCAAACATCAAGTGCTAGTGCTGCATGACTCCAATGAACCCCGATGAGGTTAACTGAAGCTGAACTGACCATCAGAAGTTGGTGGAGGCGCCTTGTTGACTCCAGTTCATTAAATAATAATAAATAATCATTAAATAATATATTTAATGACTGGAGGTGCCTTAACTGACTGTAACTGACTAGTTGAACTGATTGTAACCACCAATTAGCAGTTAGGTGCATTAATGTCACACAGATCACCCCCGGAGTGCTCTAGTTAGCCTCCTTGACTGTAGGAGAAGGATAAGTTAGCCTCCTTGACTGTAGGTAGGCGTGGGTGTGACTGGATGATGGAAATTAATGCTCTACTGATGTCAATTAAACTTAGGATAATGGTTTAACTAGGCCAATTTATCCAAAAGAGTGTGTATGATGGTAAATGTCTCCAACACTCCTCACTGGAGTCATCATCATCATCCATAGGCACGTCTCCCCGTGTTGCTTCTTGCACATACTCAGCGACAACAACAATCCTCTTCATTAGAGGAATCCACTCGCGGGGAGCATGGTAACAAGCAGCAATAATATCATCAACAAAATGTTGCCAACAATCATCTGTAACTCCCTCCATTAGGTGCTCCACCTACTGTCAAAGGTCGTCTATAGTATGTCTCTCCCTCCTGTGTCCCTATGCAGGTGGATCTAGTCCCTCCACCTTTCCCATCCGGCGTTGGTACCGTGCTGGCGTGCAAAGACCAACTTCTACACATGCACACAAGTATGTCATCAGTCCAATAAGATAAGTACTCTATATATGAACGTAAACACATAAAGCATCATGTATACATACCATCTGGTCCCCAGGCTTGGCCTAAAGGTCGGGGCATCTCTGGGTCTCCTCGAAATTCCATCTCATGGTATGGGTAGTCCATAATGACTACCAAGAGCTATCTCCACTGATATAGCAGATCCTGAGTAAAAATGTGTCCCACCATGCCACCCCCCTCATGCACCATCATCTCGCATCATCTGCACATCCGAGGATCTTGATTCCCACCATCCCACACTACTAAGTGCATTTGAACAGTCGAAACTCTCTCAAAGAAGAAAGAGCACAGAAAGGAAGTGAAACAGAAGTCCCTGCCAACCATCTTGGCATGGTTCAGTGCACGTTGAAGTGCAGTCAAGTACATCTGGGCCCATCCATAATATGTGCCTGCCATCACACTCTCCACCATTTGGAGCTACCCCCCGGATATCTTGTGGTTCCCAGATGAACCCAAGATCTGTAGCACCATCGCTGTAACTACCCGAGTCGAAATACTCTCAATATCACCCACACACATGCATAGAGGCATAACAGTGCCTCTCACATAGGTCATCCAAAGTCTCCCCATGTGAGAGCTTTGGCGCCATATCGCCAATCACTCCTAGCATCAGGAACCCAGTCAGGAAGTACACATCCCGCAGTGTAATCACAAGACATTGCCCCTGTATAATGAAGCACTCTCCCCCAACATCCCAAAAAGTCACCAAATTCTCAAGTAGAAGTCACAAGGTCTTCATCATAGGAACCTGCATGTACTTGACCAATCCATAATGGGCTAGTGCATATCACACACCTACGGTTCTCAGAGCCTCCCTCTGCAATTATTTGCAATCTCACTCCCTCCACGTAGGTCAAGCCATCCTGCACAGTAACTAAATACATGTCAGGAAAAACCATAAGAAAAAAACCCATCCAAGGGCAAAGTCACTCCTTTTTATCCAGAACCGACAACCAAGTCGCAACTTTTGGCCAAATAGGTGCGACTTAGTCGCACCTTCTGGATGAACAAGTGCGACTCAAAGTTGTGGTTGTCTCCTTAATAGAAGCAACTAGGTCGCTACTGTTCAGCTAAAAATACCAACCTAGTCACGACTTCGGCCTCGAAAGGTGCGACCTAGCCTGAAAATTCCTTTCAAGGCAGCCTAGACCCCTGGGTGAGCAAACCAAAAAACCAAACCACTGAAAGAGACAGTTTTTACATGTACTTTTACCTACAAGTCACAGATCAGAAAATAATCGGTCGAAACAAAATAAATTAGCAAAAAAGGGTTAAGGTCCTCCACTCCAACTCAGCACTGAAAAGTAACAATGACACTTTTCATGTGGTCCCCCCCTGTTTATAGGACTCATTGGGTCTAATTTTCTTTCGAGCACTGTAGAGCCACCCAGATTCTGTTTGGGACATCGTTTGCACTGTTGGTTTCAGTTTTCCATCCTCTGTCTTTTGATGACCCTTGTCTCTTGTTCAACCCATTATTTTCTGGATCATTTCTCGTAAGTCACCCCAATTTGCGTTCCTCCATGCGGGTCTTCCCATATATGTCTTGGCATGTTCACAAGCCATCTGCTCCATCCATACTACACAATTGACCACCATTGACCACCATCCATCGTCCCGCAAGGGGCACCATTAGTTTTATACATTTACTCCCAACATCAATGTTCACAACATAACCTCGGTTCATATATCGAACACTTCACCTTTGCTTGGTTGACCATTACAGATTTTTTGTTAAGCTCTTTTCTGACTCCTAAATGAATGAAAAGATCGTCGAGCACACTTTCTTCCATTCTCTCTCGTTAAAGTATTTGAAAAGGAATCTACATAGTCTCGTTTATTTCCTTTTGTAGATTGTGTAGACTACCATAATAAAAGCACCACCTTGGCACGCTCAAGCCAGGAACGTTTCCCTTTGCACCTGTTTATGCTTTCTCGAGCATTGGGACTGAAATTTATGAAAAATCTCATTATGGTTGTCTTTAAGCTCTTTTCCATCCTTCTCATCAAGAAATTATTGTCGAGCAAACTTGGTTTCGTTCATGCTTGTAAAATTATTTGAATGACCATCCAATCAGTACAAGTTTAACCTTTTCCGACCTGATTGGACTACCAACAGTAAAGAAGTCTCCCATCCCCTAAAAAAGTTGGGTGATCTCTCCTATGTACACTTTTATCCTTTTTTAGACAAAGGATATTGTCAAGGAAAAAGAGACCCCACTAGAATCTTCTTCCTGTTTTCAGACTCTCCAAAAATGAAAACACCACCGAGCATTTACTTTCTTAGGCTCGTTAAAAATCCACAAGATCATGCCACAACGGTGTCTTCAGGCACCACCCCATATATTACAATTTGGAAGCATTCACCCATTGGGTCACCTTTGTTCATAGTATTCTGTGATGATTCTTCCTTGGATCCCTTGAATACCAAAAGTCTAAGTTGCCTCCCCCCAAGTATTTCCCATCTGCAGTTGCATTCCCGATATTACATCTATGATCCCTCTCCCACTAGTCTGTTTCATTCACTACCAAGTCAGCCTTGCCATCATACTGTGAACAAAGGAAGTCTGAGTCCCATGTATTCCTCATGCCCCTGTTCCCCCATTCAGTGTGTCAGTCCCTAGATTGTCCCACATCTTTGGTTATCCCCCTCATGCTTCTGATCAAGGAAACATTATTTCCTTGTTTAGTCATAGGTTTCCCTTTATCAACGGCAACACATCTATTCCATAGGGTAGACCCAAAGGTCCTTGTATTCCAGTTTCATTAACCTTTGAGTTCCTTGATCCACATAATAGGATTCATTAGTGCCTCTTGAGATGGTTGTGTCTCACGTGCTCGACTTCAACTACATCATCGCATAGTTGAGATTCATATTGGGTATTGGTCATAGCAGTATTTGGTCGAAGACCACGGTTGTCACCTGACTATAGCACACTAGTGAGTCTATTTAGGGACCCAGATAGGTTCATGTCCCTTGTGATTTATGGGTTGCATTGGAAACAGTGGTCAGAATCCCCCAGAGTAGTGCTTCTATATAGATCCATGATTGATGTGGCATATTGTACCACAGAGACTACGAATATCCATCAGAGAGTCCCTACAGTTATGTAAACTTCCAGATCCAGCAAGTCATCAGTTGTGAAGATATCGCATTCCATTAGAATTCCATGGGTCCTATGTATCAGTTCTTCATATCATTATTGTATTCAGCCTCTCATTGAGGCTACCATTATGTAACAACAGTTGTATAGGATCAGATCTTGCATTTTGGAACATTGGCCCCATTATTTATTCTTTTGACATTGTTATGAGCATGGGTATGCCTGCATCGTCCATATATATGTCACATATTCTTTGTATCTCACCCATTGATGGGAACCAACATTAATACAAAACCAAAAGCCACAGTGTCTCGAACAAGGAAGCACCGATTATTCACAGGTCTCTCCACTATCCCCAAGATCCTGTGATGTCTATCGACCATACGATGAGCTCTTTCCCTCACACATCAGGGGCAATCCGTTAACGTAAAAATTTGTTCAACTATCTCTACATGGCCTACACCACATACATGCATCCATTTACTAACCCTTTTTCCGCATTTTTTGCCTCCACACCTATGTTTTAACCTTATTCTTTCTCAAAAAGATCAAAAATATTAAAAAGGGCCTAAAAAACCCATAAAAGAGCTGAAAACCACACAAAGGGGGCTAAAAACCCCAAAAGAGCTAAAAAATAGCAAAAAAGGGTGTAAAACCCTAAGTAGGGCCTAAAACCCTAATGAGTGTCTAAAACCCTAAATGAGAGAAAAGGACAGAAAAAACTATAAATAAAGGGTGGAGGTCCCCATCACAACATGACTTATTCCTTCCATCGTTATTATACTTGCATGAGTACTTTGAGATACCATCATTCTCAAAATACTCATCCCAAGTCACCAAACATTCCATTTGCCCCACTTTCTCCCATTCTTGTGTGTTGAGTCACCCTCCATACTACCCAAACCTATGGAGAAGCGATATCATTTTGATTTAGGGCACGGTGGCCCCCTTTCAAGTAAATCAGAAGGTATAACAGTCTCATTTTTCTTTGTTTAGTTTTATAGATTGTTTGTATTTGTTTATTTTTGTTACTAAACGTTTGTTTGTAGCTAGCTCTTCCATTGTGAACTCTACCCTTTCGTCCCTTTGACGGAAGGGAGGTGTATTAGCACATAGCTAGGGTAAAAATTCAACTACAAGTATGAGAATAACAAGAGATGGGAAAAATCACAAATTGACATTATCTCAAGGTGAGTACATAGAAAATGTGTTGGAGAGGTTTAGAATCCAGAATGAAAAACCATTTATTACACCTTTGGCCAGCCATTTCAAACTAAGTAGATGTGTCCCAAGACACAGGAAGAGATAGAATACATGTTTGAAGGTTCCCTATTCATCAGCAGTTGGAAGCTTTATGTATGCCCTAGTGTGCACAAGAACAGATATCGCACATGCAGTGGGACTTATGAGCAGGTATATGAACAATCCAGGTAAAGAGCATTGGAAAGTAGTATAGTGGATTCTCAAGTATTTGAGAGGTGCCACTTCTCATGCATTATGTTTTGGATGTTTAGACACTATTCTATAGGGATATGTTGATGTAGATATGGCTGGTGATAAAGACAGCAGGAGGAGCACCACATGGTATGTCTTTACTGTAGGTGGAACAACAGTAAGTTGGATTTTGAAACTGCAAAAGGTTGTTGCACTTTCAACAACGGAAGTAGAGTATGTTGCTGCTATAGAGGCTAGTAAAGAGATGGTTTGGTTACAAAGATTCATGGATGAATTGGGTAAGAATAAGGAGAATAACAGGTTGTACAGTGAAAACCAGAGTGTCATTCATCTTGCAAAGATCTCAGCCTTTCATTCGAATACTAAACATATACATCTCAAGTACCATTTCATAATATATGTTCTGGAAGATGAACTCTTAAAGTTGGAAAATATACAAACTAAACAGAATCCTGCAAACATGTTGACAAAGGTAGTAACCAAAGATAAATTGAGTTCCTTCTCTGTTTCTTTTGGCCTTCAAGCATGAAGCAGAAAATGAGAAATTTTCCAAGTCCAAGGTTCAGAGCATAGTCCAGCAAGTGCAACAACAGTGGAGTTGTTGTGATCAGTATCCAAGTGGGAGATTGTTGGTTGTGGAACTTGATATTCTATATTTAGAGATCTTATTGTCTAGCTGTGTTTATACCCAATTTTTACTATGCACTCATCCCCGTTGGGGGTGCGGGGTCCAGCGGTCCCCCAACAAGGTTTCTGGGGTGAATCCCCTGAAAGAAATTTTTGGGATGTTTGTTGGCCAACAGGTTGCGGACTTATGGTATTGGGTGAGCCATAGTATTTTCCCATGGTAATTCCCTTATAAAAGGAAAGCATTGTAATACGGTTGTGTATTGTATCGTAGAATTGTAAAACAATATTTGTGATTGTGTGAGAGAGATTGTGAGAGTGTGAAGAGAAAGTGCAGCGAAGCTGTTGCAGGTTGTGTCCCTTCATTTTGTTGGATGGTATAATAATAAAGGACTGGAAATTTCTGTGTGGACGTAGCCCATCTTGGGTGAACCACGTTATATATGTGTCTCTCTTGTAATGTGTTTAATATTTGCATCTCATTTAATTGTTTAATTGTTATTTTTCTGTAAACTTTTTTCTAACAGTTACAATAGGTGTGTTTGCAGGTTTACAATTTTCCATTTGAATCTCTTCAAAACATCAGAGGCGTACCTCTTTTGACTAATGAATATGTCATGTTCAAACTATTCTACTTCTAACCCAAGAAATTATTTCATTAAACCAAGATCAATAATTCAAATTCCTCTTTCATGGTTGTTTGAAATGCTTTCAACGTTAAATTACCTATATATATCATGCCATCTACATAAAGGAAAAAAACCATGATTTCCCCTGTTGATCTTTCTTGATGTAAAGTGTGGCCTCATTGTTGCTTCTGCTGAACTCGTGGCTAAGAAAGTATGAATCAATGCAACTCTACCAAGCTCTTGGAGCTTTATTTAGCCCATATAATGCCTTCTTCATCTTGTACACTTTGTGTTCTTTAGCTTTCACTTCAAATCATGGAGGTTGATCCACATACATTTCCTCTTTCAACAATTCATTTAAGAATGATGATTTTACTTTAATCTGATAGAAAAACCATTTATTTTGAGTTTTTATTGCCATAACAGTTCTGATTGTGTCTAATCTTGCTACTGGGGAAAATGTCTCACCATAGTCTATACCAGGTTCTTGAGAGAATCATTTTTCCACAAATCTGGATTTGTACTTCTCCATTGTTCCTTTCTCATTAAACTTGGTCTTGTATATCTATTTCACTCCAATATTGGTCTTTTCTACTGGTAATTCTACAAGATCCCAAGTATCATTCCTTTCAATCACTGCAATTTATTCATTCATCACTTTCACCCATTGTTCTTCTTTCACGACTTCTTCAAAATACTCTAGCTCAAATGACACCAAACTGAAATTCACTTCCTCATTGAGATTATCATAAATATTATGCAATTGCCTCATCTTCTGAGTTTGTTTAGGACTGTTGGTTGAATTGGAATTGTTGCTTAAGGATGGGCTATGTATAACATCTTGTCCCTATGTTTGAACCTCCTATATTGGGAGTCGTGGATGATTATAATGAGAAGTGGGTTCTGCTAGCGTGTCCATATTTGGAAATGGACCTTCTGGACTTCTTTCTTTAGTTAAGTGATCTTCCCATGCTTTGTCTTCCAAAAAATATACATCTTTGCTCACTAAGGATTTGCTATTTAAAGGATTATACAACATGTATGCCTTGTATTTCTCACTACAAACTATAAAAATACACTCTTCACTTCTTCCATCCAACTTCTTTCTCAATTCTTTAGGGATGTTTGCATAGGAAACACGCCTAAACACTGTAAAATGTGAAATGCATGACTTCATTTCACTCCAAGCTTCTTGTGGGAATTTATCTTTCACATTGCTGGTTGAAGACCAGTTTAAAATGTAGACTGTGCATGCGACTATTTCTTACCCGTACTCATTTGAAAAATTCTTCGCTTTCAACATACTCCTAGCCATATTCATAATGGTCCTATTCTTCCTTTTAGTGGCTCCATTTTGTTATGGAGTGTATCTAGAAGTAAAATGTCTTTCAATGATTTGTTGTTTGTAAAATTCTAATAAATCCTTGGATTCATATTCTCCTCCACCATTTGATATAATAATTTTAAAATGTTTCCCTCTCTACTTCTCTATCAAGGCTTTAAACTCTTTGAACTTGTCAAAGGTTTCAGATTTTTGTTTTACAAATATAGCAAATCTTTTCTGCTGAAATCATCTATAAAAGTGAGAAAATAAAAAAATACCTCCTATAGATTGGGTTTTCATTGGACCACAAAGGTCTGTGTGCACATGCTCGAGTTGTTCTTGTGCTCTAGAGGATGCATTAAGAAAGGAATCTCTTGGGTGCTTAACTAAGATGTAGGTTTTAAAAGGATCATCATCTTCATTTATATGAGTGTTGGAACATAATTCCCATATACACCTTGGTTAATAATATTTTCATAAGGTTCAAAGTGTTTATTGTAAATTGCTCCATGTGAAAATGGTTCTAGTTCCTAGTCTAGTGCCTTGGATCCCATTTTTTCCACATTTGACCCACTTAGACTAGTGGTTATGCTATAAAAATTGTCTATCCATTTACCCACTCCTTTCCTTATTTATGGAGTCAATGTGCCCCTCTATGCTTCATTTATGAGGGAGTTTTTTCATTTCCCTGTTTTAAGGAGACTGTGTGCACCTTCTTGAGGATTTGGTCAATTTGCTCATTAATATTCTAAGCCCAAGCCACTAAACCACCTCTAGATCCCTCATGATGGTTCCTTTCACACTTGTTGACTAGCCTACCCATTTGATGATCCATATAGGTTCATTTCTCCTCATTATGGCCATTACTTGGAGTTACACTTGGTACAATGTCATAGATTGGGGGAATTAGTCAATATAAGCCAACATTAATGTGAGATACTCATATGGTTTGTTGGACCCATGGTATTTACCCAAGGTATTTCATGTAATAATGACTATATATTGTGCTGGGTTTTTTCTCAATAAACAAAGTGGAAAACTTCCTACTAGAGTGATTTTCCTCTAGTGCTTTATCCAATATTTATTCTCTATTCTTGCTATCTCTTTGTGCAAATAATTCTAAATGAGATTTTTTTTGCTATCAAGATATGGGCTGGAATGTCATATGAATCAGAACTTTTGTTGTGATGTTGTACATTCCAAAATCTTACATGGTATCATATCTAGTCTAATTCAAAATCATTCTTCTTAGTTTTTCTTGAGAGTTTTTGTTTGCAGGTTCCTACAACAACTTCATGGATTCGAAAGCAGTTCCTCTCCTTTCTCCATTCAACTATTCTAAGTGGAAACATAAAATGTGTGCATATCTCAAGAGAAAATTTCTCTATGATGTGTCCATTGGTGTTGTGGGCGAGCGAGAGTCCTATGAAGAGAAGTGTGATTAGCTTAATGACTATGATAGATCCTATGGAACTATGTGTCTAGTTATACCTCCTACAATGTGTTGTATCCTTAATTCTGTTGAATACCCATTTGAGCTTTGGATAAATCTAGATAAAGCTCTTGGCATGCAGAAAGAAGATATGAGCTATATGGAGAGCAAGCAAATGGGAACCTCCTTATGTTTTATCCCTCCAAAGGTCTTGGACTCATGCATTTCTCAAGAAGTTGTTCAAAATGAAGAAGATGAAGTAAATAGAGATTCCATGTATTTCTCCTCTGTGTATTCTATTATGAATGATGAAGATGGGTTTCTAGTTGGTGATCATAGTAAGCCTTCTCTAGAAGATGGGTTTTCCTCACATGAGAGTATTGGTTTGAAAGATGGTCAAGGAGAAGTTTGGAATTCAAGTGAAGATCTCTCATTGCTTCACACTCTTTTGGTTCTTATGTATTCCTCCACCATGACTAGTAGAATTGCTTCAAGTTCATTTGAAGATGGATAATCCTTAGCCATCATGGCACATTTGGGACTCTTGTTTCACCTTCTTGGAGATTATTACAACCTTCTTTCAAAGTTGATGCCTTAAGAGCATTATAATTCTATTGGGGTCACTTTTTCTCAAGTACTTCAAGTATCTTTTGTACATGGCACCCTAGTTGGTTCGAAGTTCAAGTCTAAAGAGAAACCTTTGCTCTACTATCAGTGCATTTCAATTGTTCTACATTGTCCCAGGATTCATCATGCAGCTAACCACATTCCTGAGTTGGTTGAGCACATTCCACTTCTTCCCAAGAATAAGATTCCTATAGATATACTTATTTAGTTTGGAGTGCATACAGATTTTGGTTTCTCTTTCATGACCATTTTTTAGGGAGGATTTTCCCCATGAGGTTTTGCCTCTTTCCTCAGTTCATAAGGATTAATAATGTAAAGGGTGGCCATAAGCCTTGTTTCTTGGGCCCTCAATAATTTCTCACCAACATTTTGGCTTAAGGGGGGGTTTTGGAACATAATTTCCATCTAGACCTTGGTTAATAATCTTTGCATAAGGTTCCAAGTGTTTATTGTAAATTGTTCCATGTGAAAATGGTTATAGTTCCTATTATAATGTATTGGATCCTAGTTTTTCCACATTTGACCCACTTATACTAGTGGTTGTACCATAAAATATTGTTTGTCCACTTACCCACTCCTTTCCTTATTCTATGGAGTCAATGTGCCCCTCTATGCTTCATTTATGAGGGAGTTATTGCATTTCCATGTTTTAAGGAGACTGGGTGCACCTTCTTGATGATTTGGTCAATTTTCTCATTAATGGTCTGAAACCAAGCCACTAAACCACCTCTAGCTCCCTTGTGATGGTTCCTTTCACACTTGTTGACTAGCCTAACCATTTGATGATCCATCTAGGTTCATTTCACCTCATTATGGCCATTACTTGGAGTTACAGTTGGCACAATGTCATAGATTGGGGTAATTAGTCAAGATAAGCCAGCATTAATGTGAGCTACTCATATGGTTTGTTGGACTCATGGTATTTACCCAAGGTATTTCATGTAATCATGACTATATATTGTACTGGGTTTTTTCTCAATAAACAAAGTGGAAAACTTCCTACTGGAGTGATTTTCCTCTAGTGCTTTATCCAATATTTATTCTCTATTCCTGCTATCTCTTTGTGCAAATAATTCTAAGTGAGACTATTTTTGATATCTAGATCTGGGCTGGAATGTAATATGACTCAGAAATTTTGTTGTGATGTTGTACATTCCAAAATATTGCAATGAGGCAGACTTTTGACCATGTTTTTTTGCAACTGACTAAGGCTATAAAAAGGTAAGTGGCCATATCTAAGATGCCACAACCAAGTTGCATCAATACTGGAGACATTCTAGGCATATGGCTGCAGTTGGTGTATACTTTAACATTAAAGGAAATAGTCTGTTTTTAATCATTTTTATTTGGGATATGAGTCTTTTACTAGGTGATTTGTCTTTGAATATACAATTATCATCTATGAAGAATACTTTATAACCATTCTAACTTATCCAACCAACACTCATTAAGTTGTTTTTAAGTCCAGGAACGTAATACACATCATGTATATTTTTCTTTGGCATCATGCTTGGTTAAAACATAGATTACACTTTTACCATGAGCTTTGACATTCAAGTCATCTCTTAATTTGATCTTGGATGTTATATTTATATCTAAACTTGAGATGATCTCTTTGTTACATGTCATATGGTTGTTGTAGACACTATCCAACAACTAGACTTCCTTGTTGTTGTTTAAGTCTTCAATCACTTGCCATGAAAGAAACAATGAATCAATCCTTCCTTCTTCAGTGTTGCTCACATGTGCTCTTCCCTTGTACAAATTAGTCTACTTCTTCCTGCATTCACTTTCATAGTTCACATACTTCTTGCAATAAAAGCATTGAATTCTTTACTTATATTTTATTCAGTCACCTCTTCCCTTTTGATATTGAGTTTGGTCAGAATCTAGCTCGTCATTTGGAGCAAATCTTCCTTCTCCCTATGAAAAATTAGAGTCTCGCATGCCTCTTCCTCTGCTTCTTCCTCCCCATCCTCTTCCTTTTCCTTTATTTATAAAGGCTTGGGTCTGAAATGCACTCTCAAAAGAGGATATTTCATCTCTATCAAGTCTCCACTCATGGGAAATATGGGAGCTATCAATTCATCTACTGTAAGGCAAGTTAAGTATTTATATTCTTCAATCGCTACAACTACAGGAATGAAGTTCTTTATTTATGTTCTAAAAAAAATTTCAATCACTTTATGGCCGGTCATGTATTTACAATTTTTTTTAATTGATTCACAGTGTCTAACATGGATCATATACTGATCTACAGTTTCAGTTTGTTTCATTTTAAGAGTCTCAAACTCCCTTCTCAAGGTCTGTAGCTTCACAGTTTTTACTTTGGTGGAGTCTGGATACTTTTGAGAGAGAATCTCCCAGGTCATTTTGGCGTTCTCTACAATAAAAAAATTTGGCCAAATCATTTCATCCACACCATTCTAAATGAGACTTAGGCCTTTAGCATCCTTGCTTTGATTCTTTCTTAATTCCTTTTTTATGTTTGTTAGTCAACATTGACTATGTCACTTCATCTTGAGGTTCTTTGTACCTTGAAGACACTAACTCCCAGAAATCTTGTTCTCTCGACAAGGTTTTGATTTTAACGGACCACATTTCATAGTTTTTTCCATTTAAAGAGAAATCGAGGCAAAAAACTGATTATTAGAATCCATTTTGTACCTGAAGATTGCAGAGAGAAAAAAAAAAGCAGCTTCCTCAAGGTATTGTAACATCCCAACACGAATCACCAAGGGCCTTATTTATTGTATCACGGGCCTCCGAGCCATAGGGATCTCCTTCTTCATTGTGTGGCTTCCTTCTAACTGATGTATCTCACTACGTTGTCTTTACTAGATCTCACTCAACTTCACTGAGCTTCATTTCATGGGGTTCTTTACACCGTGGCTTCTCTTCACAACTTATTATTTTTGCTGAACCAGTACATTTCTTTGTTTCATGGGGGTCATCGAGGATCAAGACACTAGGGGTTTGTTTCTCTAGGACTCTGTTGATGAGACGTCACGTAGGGCATATCTACTGTAGTCAGCATCCAAATTTGGTGTGGCAGATTATACTACTTCTCTCCAATCTTACGAAGAGACATTTTCAACTGCTCCCAATACTTTGAGAGCCTTTACATGTTCTGATGTGTATCAAAACGTATTCTTTGATACCATGTTGTTAGTTCAAACATAGAGGTAAAGAGATAGGAATGAAAGAAAAAAAGAAAAAAACCTTGGAGCTATCCTTCTCTTCCACCCATTCAATTTGATACCACAGGGTTGAGCATCGCTTGCACTCTAATACCACTATTTGGATTTCCAATAGGGAAGATAAGTAGACACTAAAAAAATACCATTAAAGTACATTTAATTTTCATTAAGAATGTACATATAAATGCAGGAGTAAGGTGAAATTTGGTTTTCATCTTCCAAGTTATACCTTGGATTGCTCATGATTATTTGTCTTCACCTAAACTTAATGGATTAGGTTCCAACACATTCAAATGTTACTAATACTTTTGTTCAAGGTGTCTGGATGTCTAACTTTCTCTATTTTTATCCAATCGTATAATAAATCTAGCACTCTTGGTCAAATGTAATGTTGTGAATTCAAAAATAAAGAAATGTGAAGGGTGAAATATTAATTAAATTGAATATATTCCCTCAAAGGTGTCCCATGTCCTCTATTATATATGGACAATGTTCCTCGTGTGTTGTGAAGAGGCCCTTCTCTACCTTATTTCCTTGGATAGTCCTTGCTATGGTGTCTCATGTCCCCATATTTATAGAAAGTCATTGTTTCTAACTTTATGTAAGTCACTTCAAAGTCCCAACAATTGCATATTTTCTTAGATGGTTTAGAGTCCACGTTCTATGTTGTTTTCTTGGCCAGTTCTTGCAATGTCTTTTTTCCCCATATTTATAGCAAGTGATTCTTTCTAACTTTCTACTAGTCACTTTAGTGTCTTGACAAAGTTCATATTAATTTGAATTGGTTAAGCCTTAATCTACCTTGTTTACTAAGACAATTATTGGCATGACATCTTTTGTCCCCATATTTATTGAAAGTCGTCATTTCTAATTTTGTGCAAGTCATTGTTACTAACCTTACCCTCCTATCCATATTTGTTTTGTTGTTTCTCACTTCATGAAGTTTAGTTATATCATGAAATGAAAAGAGTTATAACAATATAAGAACAACTTTAGGAGATTCTCATATTCTCATCCTCCTCTTTCATTTCAACATTATTAAAATTTTACATTTTTTGTTAATTCACCCTACTACTAGTTTACAACAACTTTGTGATATTTTAGCCTTTTAGATTTGGATTTAAATGCATTTTTGTTGAGTTTATTAAAATTGGTTTTAGCTTGAAGGGGGGTATTTTTATTAATGCATTCTTTTTAGAACAATGATTATAAATACATGTTAATCGCATACCTAAGGTATCTCGTTCCTTATGAGATTCTGTTACAAAAACTAGCACTTTAACCCATTCAAATTTACCTTCTTAAATTTTCAATTGTTATTTGAAATCTTAATTTATTACTTTGTATTAGCTAATAAATTCATTTGCAATCACTTTTAATATCTTTCCATATATTCGTCACATGCCAACAAAAATATTCTATTATTTAGGGTTTTGGGGATACACATTGTGTAAGGTTACAAAAGTCCCAACATTTTGAGCGAACACTCCACCCATCATTAGGGGATCAAGTGAGAGATAATATATAAGAGAACAGAACGATGCAAAAAAATATTTAAAGATGTGTAATTAGCTATTAGAATAGGACCTAGGGTGTTATGAATATCAAATAAATAATAATAAGATTGATAATCAATAATAAATCAAAGTAATAATACTTAGCAGAGGTTGCAACTCTTTATGAAGGGTCAATATGTTTCCTTTCAAGATTATATATTCGGGCCTTTTTAATTTGTAAATCATCTTATTCATATTACTCATTAAATATTTATTTTTTATCCACTGTGTATTATTTTTCCTATTATTATGGATAGCTCATGTGTGAACTGGGTTGGTTCACAACATTGATATTAGAGCCTTTTTCATGGGAACTTTTGTTAATTTTGTTCCTTGAGCATCACTTCTCAGAGCTTCTCTAAAGCTTGGATTTGGCCATCAATTCTAGAGTTTCTTTGAACCTTGGTCTTTGACCATATTGAGATTTTATCTATTTTTCACTATTCCACATTTTATCATTATAGTGGAAATTTGAAAAACACTATGCTGCTTCAACTCCCCATTCCACCTGTGTTAACCCCACACCACTGCATGCCTCACCGCTTCCACCCATTCTTGCTCTCGCCAATTTCCATAGTCCTAACTTTGTTGATGCCTCCCTTAAACTCCCCTCATCCTCCCTCTACATCCCATGCCTCTCCCTCACCCTATGGTCCCTCCTCTTCCACTCGCACACTCCCTTAACTTCCCACCTCTCCATCTACACCATTCTCCCAACACCTCCCAACTCCCTCCTTGCTCTCTTCACATACCCTATCTTCTCTCATATTCCTCATACTCATTCCTCACACACTACATCAAACCACCTCTCATCTCAACCATCCAAAGTCACTCAACGTGCATTACTCCCACACACTCCCCTCAAAGTCACATTACTCCATTCCATGTTATGTCCTTATCCCTTTTCTCACATGCCACGGCTCCCTCAATGCTCGTCAAATTTCCCACCGCCTTGCATACCCCACACCTACGTTACCCTCAACACTCCCCCAATTTCTCACCACCCTAAACACCCCACACCTACGTTACCCTCAACATCCATGCCATTTCCTCTTCCCATCACATCTCCCCGTGCATATTTCTACACCATTCTTCCTGCACTTCCACTTACCTCCACATTCATTAGGACTCCTCTCATCCCTTTCTCACTACTTCACATCACGCCTTCCTTCACTTTAATCCCTCACCACCATCC
This sequence comes from Pseudotsuga menziesii, assembly GCA_001517045.1. NCBI lineage: Eukaryota > Viridiplantae > Streptophyta > Pinopsida > Pinales > Pinaceae > Pseudotsuga > Pseudotsuga menziesii. Next base: position 64,149 of record LPNX010227611.1, read on the forward strand.
CAACACTCCATTAGTTTCTCAATCTTCTCATCCATTCACTCATCCCCTCCATCATACATGCTAGCCACCAATTCATGGGGTTTAAAACCCGAAGCATCATCCTTTCCCCAAATTTGTTTTATAATAGTATTATTTTATAAATAATAAATATAATTATAATATTTCAAAAACCTTAATTTCACCCAATTACAACAAAAAATAATAATAATAATATAGTAATATTATTACTATTAATAATTATTATTATTCCTAAATCTACTATTATTATTAAATAATTTAATAATAATAATCAATTGTTTTTTCTCAAAAGAAAAATGAGAAAAAGAAGGTCAAAATAGAAGAGACAGATTTTTCTAAGGAGAAGAAAATATTTTCCAAGGTTTCATCAAAAATGCCTATTGTGATGTTAAAAGTTAATTACAGATTTTATGAAATTCCTATTGTCATCTCTACTTGTCTAACTAATAAAGAAATGTGGATTAATGTTGATGTTGTTGTTGTAAAGGAAAGTATCCTATGGCTAGGGTTTGAGAGGCCATCAGAAATGAGAAAGGTCCACACCTGATAACTGAAGGCTGGTCCAAGCTTTCTCTTCAATCCTCTTCTTGCTCCTCTCGCTCCAAGAGACCTGCAAAACAAGTTATACCTTCATCAAACCATTATGACCATATATAAAACAATGATAATCAAATAAACATGAACTAACATCATCATATGATCATAAACAGAGATTCAATTACACATTGAACAATGATTTGGGAAGAAGAAGGACATCACATCTTTATTAATCTTGAAAACAAGTACAAATATACCTTCTCTTCAAGTTGGCACCTCACGAAACCTTGATCTGGTTCTGTTGTTTCTCTTCTCCAATGAACTCAGCCTCCAAGCTCTGCAACACAAGGGGAAGACCTCCAGGGCAAAGGTGTAGGCAAAGAGAATCCCGATTCCTCCAGCATAACAATGCATAAAATCCAAGTCCCCTCTCATGGCCTTTCCTACCTATATTTATATGGGTGAAATAAGGTAGTTCGAGGGTTAGAGAAGTTACAACAGTTAAGGAAATCTAGTTACATGACATAACTAATCTACAGTTAACGCATGTTTTAATATTTAAATGTTAAGAAACACATTCGCGGGTCCGCAGTAGAGCAACCCGCGAATGATTTGCGACTATATAGAAGAGCAACCCGCGAATACAAGGATTTGCGACTTGCTACAAGGGAGACTCGCGAGTGATGCGCGAGTTGTCAATAGAGAGAGTCGCGAATACATCCTAACATGGCAAATGTGGCAGAGTAATTAGCTGGATAGATGCAGAATGTATTTCATAATAAGCCAAGCTATAGTATTCTAGGAAAACCTCAATCCATAAGTGTCCTTTTGTGTGCCAACATAAGGAAAGTTGACACTCAGATGGAGAGGTGCCATTCTGGTGTATAACAGATGCCCCCTAATGTGTGAGGTTAGAGGGGAAGACGATAGCCGAAATACATTATAAAGGAAAGAGCTGAGTATGGAGAGAGAGCAGAGAATCCAAGATCGAAAGGCTCGAGTGAAGGTACCTGTAAGGGAGATAAATGTCAGAAAACTGATCTCTAGAACATACACGTCCATATACAAAACATCGCCATAAAGATACAGGCGGATCCAACATATGTATAACTGATGAAACTATCATGGTCGCTCAATATGCAAAAAGGCGCCATATCAAATCTAAATGAGCCATGGCCACAAATGAACAAGGTGGATCCATGCTCAACAATCGATCATAGCCACAAAAATACAAGGTGGATCTATGTCTCACCAAAATGTCATATAGAGTATAACAAGGTCTTGCGCAACTTGGGCAATAGCAAAAGATGACAATGCTGCTTTCGGCCCCAAGGTCTTCAATCCAAACCGCCCAAAAAAGGTACGAATCCTAACCATGCGAATAAAGGAGCTGAAGTCGAACATGGAGGAAACCGTTTGATTACCGGTCAATAATGAAAACCGTTAACAAACGCGAGGGAAACCGCCATTAATGAAAATGGTTCCCAAGGTACCTAGTACATTCTAACAAGTGTGATTACAAGGACTTGAAGTCGAACACTTGAAGAATCCATCGGGTATGAGACATTAAGGTATTCCCACTACCCAATAGTGAGGGAAATTGCCATTGAGGACAACAATTTCCAAGGTACTGTCATAAAACTCTAAATCTCATTCCCAGAGCAAGATGTGTTGCAGTCAATAGGAAGAGATCCGTTGGAAGGAAGTCATTAAGGCATCCTTCATCATCCAACACGAGGTAAGGCAAAGACTAATTGGATCTGGAAATGGTACTGAATTTCACAAAAAGGACCGCTGAAGACATGATGTAATGAACTGATACCAGGGAATGGCCGACACAAAAGGTCAAGGCAACTGTAGAATGGCCGACAAAGGTTTAATCCTTGAACAGTGAGCACGACACAAAAGTGACTTAGGCAGCTTTTGACACGAAATAGGACCAACGAAACAAATCTACAATGTAGGAAACATTGACAGATTCCCCATAGAATTGGAAAAGAGACCAACTGGAGGAGTAAGAAACTCTGAATCAGGATAAGGTCAAAAGACTAGGACCCAACTGTTGATAGACTCAAAACTAGTGCTTTGTTCAAGGAAACAAGACTTGCTACCATGATGTAAAAATACATGGAAATAACCTTCCCTTCCCTTCTTTCTTGTAAAGGTTTAACGAGTCCAAGAAAGCAAACTCGGGACCATCTTCATTTTTTGACAAGCTTGAAGAAAAGAAAGAAGATTGCTTGATAAGGCACTAATTCGTGGATTTTACGAGCCCGAACTAGTACATGCTCGACAGTGTTTTCATAGTTTAGAGAGTCTGAAAACTCCAAAGAAGACTCCAGGGGGGTTCTTTTTCGTACAATTTAGTCTCTTGAGGCCGAAAAAGTATAAAACAAACCAAAGAAGAACTCTCTTAACTTCCGAAGAAGAAAAGGCACACCTTTTTCGTATTTAGTCAGGAAGGTCTGAAAAAGGTTAAATTACCACCTACCTAACGCTCCTTCAAAAGTAGCATATAGCCTAATTTTTACGAGTGTGAAGGAAGGCAAGATCACTCGGAAAGATCCATTTGATTACGAGAAATGGAGCTTACAACAATAAACTCGATGCTTTGTTCTTTAGGGTTTAACGAGCATGACAAAGACATAAAGTACACTCGGAATCTTTTTCATGTTTTGGTCCAGAGCACGAAAAAGAGAAAACTAAGCTCATACCGGGGGTTCCTTTTCCGTAAGTTTAGTCCCTCAGGTCCAGAAAAGAGATAAACCTATGCCTGAGAATACTCTTCTCAATTCAGGAGAAAAGAGAGGGATCCTTTCTCGTATTATTCCACATGGTCCGAGAAAGAGATAACCTACCACCAATGTGGATGCCCATTCACATATTCTTAACGAGCCTGAACGGACAAGTTTACTCGGTAGTCAAGTCTATTTTGAGGAGTCAGACTTGGGCCTAAAGAAACTCATAATCTTTCCCGTGAATTTTTAACGAGTCCGGAAAATTCAACTCGCGGCCTCCTTACTATTTTTAACGAGCTCGAAGGAGAGCAGAAAGAATGCTCTAAATGCGAGGAGACGAGTGTCATAGACAGGCGAAACTAGTTCCAAGCGCAAGGAACAAACCTATGCATAATGCAAGGAAAGTGAGCAAGATAAGGACACTCAGGGAATGTCTCCTCAGGGGAAAGGGTGTCAAGTTGCAAAGGCAAAATGATACAAGGCTAGGCGGCAATGAGAACAAAGATGAGGGCTTATACAACGAGCTAAAAGCGTGGAAGCCGGCATCAGGCTCATAAGCGCGAGCAGGGCACATGCAAATGCAATTACAGCTTGAACAACAAGGTGAGACCCATAAACAGTTGTGAATCCAACTAATAATCCTGTCTTGAAGAAACAACAACATCAGAAGAAACGATCCGATGTGGGTCACTTTGGCAGAAACACTTGTGACTTCGCTATCTTCTACAAAAGGAAAAGTCAAGGCAGAATCAATCAAAGAAGATTCTATAGGACCAAGGCTCGAGGGTTTATAATCAATAAGATCAACCTCAGAAGAGAAGCGAAAATCAAAAAGGGAGATAGAGTCTGCAGGAACAAACTCAATATCACAGGAGCTGAGAAATTCATAAGAAAAAATCAAACTCACCAGGATCACTGACTTGCTTTTCAAATGAAGAATCAAAAGACTCAACAAAAACCAACATAAGAAAAAGGGAAGGCTTACTAAGCAAATCAGGGTTAGACTTAATCACAACTGAAAAAAAAGGTCAGACTATATCAAAGACTCCAGAAAGACTTCATCCGAAAGGAGGAAATCATCCGAGATAGGACACATATCTGAACTTTCAAATGGATGGACAGAGTGGAGAGAAGGCTCTACAATCTGTATAGGATGACTCACCTGATCAACTGCTGGGACCAAATCCCGAGAAGGCAAGCATGAAAACAGAGGCTGCCTCTCAGTAGCAATTCACCTGTTCATAAGAAGCCACATAGTTCACCTGTGGCGGGGTAGTGTCTACAGAAACACTGGGAATCAATAAAGGAAAGAATTGGTCTCTAGTTGGGTCAGGAGACAGATCGAGAAAATCCAACTAATCGATAGTGACAATTTCTTCGCCATGATTAAAGTACATCACACGAAAGAATGTTGACACCACAGCTTGCATGGCATAGACATAATCAC
>LPNX010227611.1:69288-89824 GCA_001517045.1 Pseudotsuga menziesii
GGTACAACCTCACTAAGAGAGGCTGGTTGTTGAGAGACTCCATAATGTTCAAAAATGGGATGACCATGAATCCAAACTCTTCGCACCTCCGCAATAGAAGGGCATTTATAAGTAAGGTGGTCTCCCTCACAAAGCTTACAAGGAAACTTGAGCTTGTGTTTTGAACGGGTAGACTTGTCAACATTGTCAACATGACTCGCAGTGGTTGACGAATTGTCTCCAGCGTGAAGTACAGAGGCTGAGAGACTGCCCCCAGCATGCCTGGAAGAGGTTGAGAGACTGGGTCCAACATGACTTGTAGAGGTTGGATGGGCACCATCAACATGAACAATAGCGGTTGAGTGGTTAGGATCAACATGCTTTGCAGCAGTTGAGTGTGTGCCCCTAGCTTGAGCAACAGAGGCTGGGTGAACGGATCCAACTTGAACAACAGAGGTTGGATGGGGAGGTTCAACTTGAAAACCAGAGGTTGAACCAGTGCACTCAGCATGAACACCAAAGGCTGAGTGACAGGATCCGACATGACCTGGAAATGTTGGAAGGATCCCACCAGCGTGAACACCAGAGGCTGGATGGATGGATCCAACTTGAACAACAGAGGTTGGATGGGAAGGTTCAACTTGAAAACCAGCGGTTGAATGGATGCACTCAGCTTGAACTCCAGAGGTTGAGTGATAGGATCCGACATGACCTGAAAAGGTTGGAAGGATCCCACCAGCTTGATCACCAGAGGCTGGATGGATAGCTCCAACATGAACAACAGAGGTTGGATAGGAAGGTTCAACTTGAAAACCAGAGGTTGAACGGGTGCACTCAACGTGAACACCAGAGGTTGAGTGACTAGATCCAACATGACCTGCAAAGGTTGGATGGGTGCCCCCAGCCTGAACAACCGAGGCTGGATGGAGAGGTTCAACTTGACTTGCAGAGGTTGAACGGGTGCCCCCTTGCTTATTTTCTTTCTTCCTATTCCTCCTTCTTTTACTCCTTTTAGACTGTCGGTTACTAGTATAAGTACTTTCACCGCATGAGGTAGAAGGAGGAGGAGAACTACCTACATGTGAAGGGGAAGCAGGGTTTTGATGCCCTTGATATAAGGAGCTTACTTGAGAAGCATCAGGAGCATTCAGGACAGTTGGAGTGGAAAACAACCACACCAGTAGCCCTATGGTGAATCCCAGAAGATTCAAGGTGGCCATCAAGGGAACACCAACATTCCCTGTGAGAGGAATCAGACAAGGAGCTCCCATCATGGGGATCTCTTGGTTGGTGTTCAAAGGGGTGTTAGCCATAGATTCAAAACAAGAGACAAAGTCTAAGGTTGATGGTCAACCAAAATTACAAAACAGACACCTAAAGGCCCACTAAGTACAGACAAACCACACAGCACTCACTAAAAAATTCCTAAAGCCCAAACAGACAAACAGGTATAAGATGTACTTTCCAGAAGAAAGCTGATAGACAGTTATTTGGCGTCCTTGAGGTGGTTCTCAGGCACAAGCAGAGGAATCACCCACCACCCTCCTGCACTTTCCACAAGGGTTACCTTCCAAGCCCGTCCAAGGTCAACCAGAAATAACCTTCCGGTTTACCTGTGTATGAACCCTAGATGTCAAGAGACTAAAGGCTACCTTGGCAATACCAACAGTCTGGGGGGACAGTCTCAAGCCGGACTTGTACGCATGGGCAGGGTAGCTGAGCCCGAAACTCTGTCTAGGACAGAATCCCCAGATGCGCAAAAGTCCTGAGTTACGCTTTGACAAGGATTCGGAGGGTTATCTCCTCTGTCCAAGCCTCCACGCGGCCTCGTGCTTAACTCCCGTTTGAGAGGAGCTTCCCAGATACAGTGATAAAGTCAAGGATTTACCTAGTGATAGGCCAACTATGTTTGAAATTTAACACTTGTGGGGAGGTAAAACTCCCTAGCCCACAAGTCTAGCCTAAGCTAGTTGGTGTATGACCCTATAAAATAAAACTTACTAGTAATTTTTAAAATTATGTCGTTTATTTTATGGGTTGTTTTTACTCAGAGGGTAAATGGCATGAAACTGATGCGGTGTTTTGACTCAATAAATGAAAACAAAATGACTAAGCAAAGAGAAATGAGATGCAAAGAAGCAAATAGCTATTCTCTTTATATTTTCCAATAGAAAACTTGAAAGCCAAAAAAGATCAAATCTTTTTATATTTTTTAAATTTTCAAAAACAATGCTATGCTATGCAATCTAGACTAACAGCCTAATCTACATGCACATAAAGCAAACATATTTTTTTTTCTTTTTCTTTTATAAAATGCAAAAGAAAAAATAGCCTATCAACTAAAGCACGCAAATACGGAAAGCAAAGGAGATAGACAACTACTTTACACCCCAAAAACAAACCCTAGGTTTCCCTAAAGTTGAATATAGACCTCTCCTGGAAGGAAGGCTTACAAAGTTAGAAAAGCCAATAACTCTGGAATGAAAAGACTGAGCATGAAGACTAACATAAACAAAGGCCAAGAAGTCCCAAGTATCAATCTAAACCTACAAACAAAGGTTGCTCAGTACCTTGTCCAACAAGGTCAAACCAAAGAAAGAGGTAGGGGGAAAGTAACAAAACAAGTTCTTTTTAATTTTCTTTTATAAGGGAAAAAGAAAAACTACCTACAAAGCAAAAGCATGCAGATAACAAGAACAAGATAAAAAGAAACTCTGCTAAACAACCACCAAACAAACTCTAGAATGCCTTAAAGTCAGTATAAGACCTACTTGGAAGGAAGGCTTGTATAAAAGACAAGTCCACTGTTTTGGCAAGGTGAGATTAATCAACAAAACAAGAAGGAAACCCACACCAACAAGTTTCTGAAAACACACAAAGATCAATAACAGAGGCGAACCAGAAACATGAGCCAAAAACTATACCAAGCAAAGGAGATGGAGGGAGAGCAAAGAACAACCCAAAAGCTATAAAAGGCTTACCACATAGATAGAAAACAACCAAAAGGGATGACACTAACTCCCTAGAGTCATGCACCTGCAAAGGACCCTAAAAGACCTACCCAACAGCCCACAAACAGAAGAAAAATCACAAAAAGAGGAAAAAACACTGTTTACAGGGGCATTCGCGACTGTCTATAATGGCAACCCGTGAATGACTCGCGACTGTCCAGTGCGGCAACCCGCGAATACAAGACTGTATTCGCGACTGTCTAGAACAGCAACCCGCGAATAGGTAGCAAAATCCCAAAAAGGTCAAAAAACTACCCTAAGAAGGCAGGGGAAGTGTGTAATCAAACTGAAAAGGTGTTCCTAAGTGGCAAGAAGGACCTGAAACAATGCAGAAAGCTGAAAGAAATCAAGAGAAACCCCAAACAGACAAGGCTTTCCCCAGCGGAGTCGCCAGTTCTGTTGTAAAGGAAAGTATCCTATGTCTAGGGTTTAAGAGGCCATCAACGTACTGGGGTTGAACGAGAGATGCACAATGTTCAGCAAGCATATATAAGCAAGTTTCAGAGATGAGAAAGGTCCACACCTGATAACTGAAGGCTGGTCCAAGCTTTCTCTTCAATCCTCTTCTTGCTCCTCTCGCTCCAAGAGACCTGCAAAACAAGTTATACCTTCCTCAAACCATTATGACCATATATAAAACAATGATAATCAAATAAACATGAACTAACATCATCATATGATCATAAACAGAGATTCAATTACACATTGAACAATGATTTGGGAAGAAGAAGGACATCACATCTTTATTAATCTTGAAAACAAATACAAATATACCTTCTCTTCAAGTTGGCACCTCACGAAACCTTGATCTGGTTCTGCTGTTTCTCATCTCCAATGAACTCAGCCTCCAAGCTCTGCAACACAAGGGGAAGACCTCCAGGGCAAAGGTGTAGGCAAAGAGAGTCCCAATTCCTCCAGCATAACAATGCATAAAATCCAAGTCCCCTCTCATGGCCTTTCCTACCTATATTTATATGGGTGAAATAAGGTAGTTCGAGGGTTAGAGAAGTTACAGCAGTTAAGGAAATCTAGTTACATGACATAACTAATCTCCAGTTAACGCATGTTTTAATATTTAAATGTTAAGAAACACATTCGCGGGTCCGCAGTAGAGCAACCAGCGAATGATTCGCGACTATATAGAAGAGTGACCCGCGAATACAAGGATTCGCGACTTTCTACAAGGGAGACTCGCGAGTGATGCGCGAGTTGTCAATAGAGAGAGTTGCGAATACATCCTAACATGGAAAATGTGGCAGAGTAATTAGCTGGATAGAGGCGGAATGTATTTCATAATAAGCCAAGCTATAGTATTCTAGGCAAACCTCAATCCATAAGTGTCCTTTTGTGTGCCAACATAAGGAAAGTTGACACTCAGACGGAGAGGTGCCATTCTGGTGTATAACAGTTGTTAATCAACTAAAAGTTCCATAATCAAATTATAGAGAAGAACGAGTGGAACAAAGACAAAATAAATGAATTAGACATACATATTTGTAATTATAATCTTGCATTTGAATTCACTATTGCAGCAATAGAAAACCACATTATTGACATAATGTTGAGTTCTAACTAGCTGGAAACTTTGGGTACATTCACCTTCAATGCAAAAAAGAAACTCGTGACTTTCTTCCATGAGAAGAAGAAAATAACAATAGATGACTCATCAGTGAGAGTCCCCTCATCACAAAATACAAATAAAGAATCACCATATGAAATTTATGAAGATTTAAAAGAGGAATTAAAGAATGTAAACAAACTCCTCATGGACAAAGATAAGGAAATTGTGAAAATGCAAAAGAAAATATAATGCCAAGAGTCCGAGATATACTAGCACCAACAACAAATTAAAAAGATACAACAACGTAATAGCGACATAAAAAATGATAAAAAAAAATTAAAGATTGTGAAGATCAATAGAATGATATCGAACAATAATGATGAGATCTTCCAGTTGAGAAATCATAATAAAATTCTAGTCACAAAAATAAAAATAAAAGTTAAAGAATATTAAGAAGTCTAAACAATCTAATGAAGATATCAAGGATAAGTTATTAGAAAATGAAGAAGAGATTTTCCACCTTAAAAATTATAATCACTATCTGATGGAAAAGGTCAAGAAGTTAAATGATGATGAGAAGTAGCAAGAATAAACATTCAAGAAGCTTAAGAATGATACAAAGTTGTCGGAAAACAAGTTTTGTTGGGATTAATAATCCTCTTTTGTCCAATATAATCTATTTTGCAATATTGCCTAGATTAGGAGGTCTTTATCACCTTAATGGAGTTTTGGTGTCACCATGAATATTGGTTCCACCGGTGCCACTTGTTCCATTGGTGTCATTGGTTCCACTGGTGCCATTGGTGCCACTAGCTCCACTAGTTCCATTGGTTCCATTGGTTCCAATCCCTACATTATAGGATCCCACTTTAAGTGCCGCCAACATCCTCCATCAATTGGTTGTGGTAGGTAAGCAGTTATTTTGAGTCAACCTCATGTTACAATCACTTAGATCACTTTCAGTTGTCCTAGTGCAAGTTATTCATGCATGAAGGGAGAGTGGCGCCCTTTTCCACCTACCTCTTCAATTTATTGATTTAGACATCTGGGGTTAGACTAGTGAGCCTCCAACAATGATTTAGACACATGGAGTTATCTATTCAGTCAGCTTTAGTTAGCTATTCAGTCAACTTTAGTTGGTATATTTGAATATTATCCACATGATTCAAATACTACTTATTGTAACACCATTGTATTACTATTGGAATGAATGTAGATAAATGTTGTGATTATCTGAGAAATTCTTATCTAATTTATCTGAAATTTGTGGCATGAATTTCTTGTTCAATGTACATTCTCTTTGATAATCCCACTGCGTAATCCCCTTCCTACAACTTTCATATTTTCTTATAGATCAATGGTTCACAAGTTTAACATGGTATCAGATCCTTGTTCAGGCTAGCAGCAAGCCTTGTCCAATCTCCATTGTGCACTAGAAACATCTAAGTTTCCACATAAATCTTGGAATCATAACATTGATCCCTCTGTATTCGTCCAAATAATTCTATCCAGGTGTGACGAACTCTAAGAAAGTGCACATGTCAAGGTGGAAATGCTTATACCGACATATGATTGCGAATTGAATTGGTTTTGCAGTGTTATTTGCAGGTATCTACGTAGCTTTTTGAGGAATTGATTGATCAACATACAGAAAGATGGAGAATTCTTCAGATCTTGTACCCTAAATCCTTACACCCTTCAATTACTCTGATTGGAGGGAAGATATGCAAGTATCCTTGCACAAGCTAGACCTATTTAGGATGACAATAGGTAGAGAAACTGAGCCCCATCAGTATGTTAAAAAGAACAATTTTTTGAATCGACTTGATGAAGCCTTCAATTTCATGTCCACTCACATCTCTTGGGATCTTTGGTTCCATCTTGAGGGACTAAGGACTCTGAAGGAATCTTGGGAAAAGATTGAATATTTGTTTGGAAAACAAGATGAGCTTCGAGGGAATATTCTAGAGAATGAGCTCATTGCACTACAACATAGTAGTTTCGAGACTATTCAACAATTATTTACAAAGTACAAATCACTAGTACTACAATGCAAACAATGCAGAATAGAGAGGAAAGATGAGCAGCTGGTTTTATCAATATTGAGCAAGCTTGGCTCAGAGGACTCAGTCTTTGTCTCTACATTCCATTCCGGAAGAGCTTCCATCCCTTATTGGGAGATGTCTTCTCTAGATGCTTTTATTGAGTCCTTAATAGAAGAACAAGATAAATTGGTTCAAATGGGAGTGATTCAGACCTCCAAGAATCAATCACTCTTAGTGACAGACTCAAACAATGCGCAAGAAAGAGGGAAGCACAAAGGGAGGGATACCAAAAAATTGATTCAAATCCAAAGGAGAATCAAGAATCTTCTGATGGAGCCTTAGGTTCTAAGAAAAAAAAGATATTCGAAAAGACTAGATGTACCTAGTGTTTGACAGGATTTCATCCAAAGAGCTAGTACATGAAGAAGAGCATCGACCACCTGTCAACACTCCTTGAACATAACAATATTGCCCTTCCACAAGGAGCAAAGAAGTCTGATGTTGGACAACCGATAGAATATCATGAGGGGTTCCATGCCTTGAAGGAAAGCCTCACTTAGTTGAAGGCTTATTTGATATATTCTGGAGCATCCAACCACATGGTTGCCTCTAGGGAATCGTTCACCACTCTCAATCTATCAGGAGCACCTAGCATTAATATGGGTGATGAATCTCAAATACCAGTAGTAGAAAGAGGTTCTATTAAAATCCAGCATGGAGAATTCAAGAATGTACTCTATGTTCCCTCTCTTGCAACAAATTTGTTATTTGTTTATCAGATGACACATACTGGCTGGCCAAATCAAGTTGTATTTGGTCATGACTCAATGGAGATATCAGATATCCCAACTAGGAATATTATAGCGAAGGGTGTTGCAAATCATGCCTCCAAGGCATATGAGTTCTCACACTTTCTGCCATATTCATCTCCGGCACAATCTTAGCAACCATTCGAAAGGGAAGGTAAAAATTCTCTTTCATCTCCATTTGCAGATAATGATATGTTGTCTAAAAGTTAGTTTTAGAAGATGAGGAAAAAAATCGACATGATCTTGATATTGATATTATAACTTAACATGATCTAGATCCACAACCAGCTCCTATTCTGAATCATAAGCTTAAATGGGCCCAAAATCTCATTGAAGCAGCTGGGAATCTAGATGATAGAAGAAGAACAAGGTCCCATTATTAGAATGAACATGTTGCACTCTCTCACACAGCTTCGCTACCTACAGAGTGGTGCAACAAACTTCCATAGAGATTCTACTTGATGATAGTGAATGATCCACAATTTGTCCCATTGATGAACAAAATGGATCATTCCATTCCTCCTCCAGAAAGAAGAGACAAAAGCAACATTCAACAGATCAAAAGAATATGGAAAGGTTCACATGCACAATCCCAGGATGTTGATGCACAGAAGAACCATGATTCTGCATGGATGCTCCACAGAGTTGTAAATTGCAGCAATTTTTTTACAAGTTTTTGCTCAAAGAGAAAAAATTTCTCTTAAGTAGTATAGTGTGTTTCTTGATTCCTGCTTATTTTGAGGGGGGGCGGGGGCGGGGGCGGGGGCATGGGGGGAGGGGGTTCCCATGATGTTTTCCCCATTTTCCTTATTGTATTAAGCAGTTTATTTAATGTCATTTAGATTGTATGGGTGACTTTTTGTCCTAGTTGTCAGGTCCCAAGTTGTCCAAAGTGAAGATTAAGGGGGGTTGTTGGGATTAATAATCATCCTTTGTCCAATATAGTCTATTTTGTCATATTTCCTAGCTTAGGAGGTCATTTATCACCTTACTAGAGTTTTGGTGTCTCCATGAATGTTGTTTCTAATGGTGCCATTGGTGCCACCGGTGCCATTGGTTCCATTGGTGCCATTGGTTCCATCGGTGCCATTGGTGCCACCGGTGCCGATCCCTACATTATAGGAGCCCGCTCTTAGTGCCACCAGCATCCTCCATTAGTTGGTTGTTGTAGGTAAGCAATTATGTTGAGTCAACCTCTAGTTACAATCAGTTAGATCACTTTGAATTATCCTAGCACCAGTTATGCATGCATGAAGGGAGAGTGGCGCAATTTTCCTCCTACCTCATCAATTAACTGATTGTAGACTAATTGAGACATCCGAAGTTAGACTAGTGAGCCTCGAGCAGTGATTTAGACAAACTGAGTCAGTTATTCATTCATCTTTAGTTAGTTGTTCAGTCAGCTTTAGTTGGTAGATTCGAATCTTATCAACATGATTCGAATACTACTTATTGTAACACCATTGTATTACTATTGGAATGAATGAAGATTAATGTTGTGATTATCTAAGCAATTCTTGTCCGATTTATCTGAAATTTGTGGCATGAATTTACTGCTCAGTGTACATTCTCTTTGCTTATTCCATTGCATAATTCCCTTCTTATAGATTTCATATTTTTTTGTAGATCAATGGTTCACAAATTTAACAAGTTTAAGAGAAAATCTAAAAGGAGGCATCAAATCCCTCATGAAATAAAACCATGCCATGGAAAAAGAAAAAATACAAATCCAATCCACGTCAGAGCCTAAAAAGACGTATGATCTAGTTGAAGAACAAACATATAGGGATGTTGGAGTACAAATGATGGGAACTCCAAGTGTACGCACTAATAGAAGTTCATTAAGTCACCATACAACATCAAGGTATGAAAAAAATCACGTATTGAAATTAAACCAAGAAGATACTATGAGCATGATAAGGGAAATAGCATTATAAGAACTCCTTATCGACATCCAAATCATAAAAGAAGACATTTTAAACAATCATAGCATCAATATTCTCTAGGTCGGGAACAAATAACGAAAAATATTGATACCATGAAAAAAAATTGCGTGATAATAGTTCGTCGTGGAAGTGCAACATTCCGCAAATAATTGAATTAGGATGGACCGATCCTTTTACATTTCAAAAAATTTGTTCAGCACTCGGAGGTTTATATCGTCTTGTATCGTCAACTATGACAGAACAAAGAATAATACAATGACGTTACAAACAAAAATAATATGTAAGCCTTGTCATTAACATGCTTTGAAGACAAATCATTTCTAAAGAAAAAAACAATGTTATGAATTAATAATCAATAATAAATAAAAATAATAATACTTAGCAAAGATAGCATCTTCAAAGATTATATATATGGGCCTTTTATATTTGTAAATCATCTTATTCATATTACTTATTAAATATTTATCTTATTCATATTACTTATTAAATATTTATTTTTTATTTATTTTTGGATTATTTTTTTATATTCTTACTAATAGTTAGTGTGTTAACTAGGTTAGTTTTAGAAGAAAATATTATAAATTAAAAAAAAAAAGTGAAAGTAAAAAAAAGGAAGAGTCAAAATGTTGGGAAATAATAATAAAAATAATATAATATAAAAATGTTCATGTTTAAAATAGTTAAAAGAGAGAATACGATAAAGGGATGTACAAAAGAAGAGTGAAGACAAAACAAAGTGATAATAGGTAAACTAATCAAATAGAATAATGTAACTATGCACATGTTTAAAGCAAAAGTAAATTATTGTAAAGGAATGTAAAGAAAAGAAAATGAGGGTTTGACTAAATTAAATTAAATGATAATGAAATATAAGCTTTTAAGTTAATGGAATATAAACTTTTAAGTTATGATATTTAGAGTATTAATTATAAAAATATTGGTGAGAAAAGAAAATAACAGAGTAAAGAATAAGATGGGGTAAACAGTGTTGAAATAAATGGATTTTGAAAAGAAAATTTTTAACAAGGATAGAATAATAAAAAAATTATTAATTATGTTCAAGTTTGAGTTTGTGGATTAAGGTTTTTCAAGAATGGTTTAGTTTATAACTATCTTTATAGTTAAAATTGTCAGGGTGTTTTTTTATTTCAAGAGCTTCCCGAATGAGGTGTAATGAGTAATGGGAGGTAGAAGCAAGAATCTTGGTTTGGTCAAAACATATGAGATGTTAGAGTAGTGGGAGTGTTCTACTAAGACAAATTTGGTAATGTTGCTATGATTAGTGTCAACGATGTGTTCTTTGAGTAGAATTTGAATAAATATACCATTTTGTCCAATGCAAAAATTTCCATATGAACAAGAAATTTGGTAAATTCTTTAAGACAAGAATGGATTGAATTTGTCTTTAATACTCGTGAATAAAGGTTTAAAAAGGGTTTTAATATTTGTTTTCATTAATAATTTAGAAATATGATCGATGATGTTATGAATTTCAAATAAAAAGATTAACACCTTAGATATAAGGAGATTAAGGGCAACGTTCACCTTATTCACTATCCCTTTACCCTAATCTACTTTTCTATTATTTTAAAATTAAACATTCTTATATTATTTTATTATTATTATTTCTACGACATTTTGATTTCCTTTTTAACTTTGATTTATTTTATTTTGCTTTATTAAATTTTTAACTATTTTTATTTTAATAGTTAATTACACATCTTTAAATGTTTTTAAACACCATTTTTTCTTTTATCTATTATCTCACACTTTTCCTTTTCCTTTGATGACGGATAAAATGACTAAACAATACATATTACTCAATGTGAACATCTATACATATGGAAAAAAATCTAATTTCTCATCTTCTAACTCTCATCTACCTTGAAAATGCATTTAATTCTTACCAATTGTATTGTTCCAGGTATAGACGGTGTCTAACCTGCTCTACTATTAACCACTTTTCTAAGCAATCCAACACTCTTGGTCAAATCCAACGTGAATTTCATAAGAAAAATATGAAGGCTAAAATCCAACGTGAATTTCATTCTTTTAATATTCCATTATTCTTTTTTTACATTATATCTCTTTTAATATTCCATTATTCTTTTTTTACATTATATTAAAGTGTTAGATCTACTTTAAATTGAAGACCTCTCTTAAATTAAAATACATTTTTCCAAATATATCTTTTTAAACATTTCGTAACCTAAAACGAAGAAGCCAATGATGAATGATATAACAACATATTCTTTATTTTAATTTGAAGCAACAAAAGTAATAAAAAGCCAAAGGCACTTATATTTGGGCAAATGGGTAGAATTAGATATATATGTTATTAAAACGTATTGGAAAGATTATTCTTTTAGAAATTGTGAAAGATTTTTTTTTGAAATTTTGTAGCCTATAAAAAAAATGAAGAAATCTATTTATATTTACATATTTATTTTATTTCAAAAAAAATAAGAAGAAGGAGAAAAAGAAAATAGAAAAAATCTAAATTAAATATTGACATGTTAATTGAAAAGTTTTCTAAAATTATTTAATAATTTTTTTTGTTAAGTATTAATTTTAAAATAAAATACATGATATATCTACATTTATAAATTAAATTAAATATTTTCTTTTTCAATACCTTAACTTTATATAGAACTCAACAAATTTAATAACAATGGTGTTAACAAAACATATTTAATTTAATAAGATACAAATCATTTCATTTATTTAAACATTAAATAAGAAATTAATATTACATTTTTAATTGAAAAGTAATTTCAATTCACTAACTCGAATTTGTAAAGTATTATTTATATTAAAATATTAATGTTATTTTTTTTGGAAAAGAAAAAATCTTTATATTTTTTGGAGAATATATATTTGACAATCCAAATGACTGATTCAAAAACAAAAAACTATAAAAGGCACAAAAGTACCCATCATCCTCCGCTACTGCTAAGCTTATCTTTTTCAATCTTTTTAACTGCCTTTCAAAACATAAGAAACAATACATTCTTCCTTGAATATGAGACAATCAAAACATGTCCAAAACATATTAAAAAATAAAAATATGGATATCAACCATATTAGTAATGGAACGTCATGAAGTCCACTTCCTCATCGACCACAAATTCAGCAATGCAAAAGGTACTAGCTTTCAATGTAAGGGCATCTTTTGAGCGTTCGTCTACCTTCCTGTTAATCTCTATATAAATATGGGAGAAATTTTTCCATTGGGAGGATTGCAAAGAAACTTGGATTGCTAGAGAATGTGTTGAATACAAAGATTTTCAATTTCTGATTTTCTGTTAACCCAATCAATTACAACTTTGGAATCACCCATGACACTGGTATTTTTCAAAGTTGTGAAATGGAGAAGAGTCCATAACAATGCAAATTCTACTTTCATATTTCCAAATGGCCTTGACCGGCCCCACTAAAATACCCCCATGGGATAAGCATATCGTACTGATCATACCTGGTATCTGAGGCCTAGGCTCTTTCAGCTCCACCTAGAATTCATGATAAATCTTTAAATTCAAAACTAGTATAGAGGCCACGGGGACATCATTTTCATTAAAAATGATGGAATTATGGTCCCACCAAATTCTATATATAAAATGTAGGGAAACAATTTGAAACTTTTGACATCCAAGTCTTGATACCATAATTGAACATTGAATTCCAACAATGGAAGAAGCCATTGCATTGTGGCTTTAAGTCTATAGCAACCAGTGACCATACCTCAGCTGCATATGGGAAAGATATGGAAAGATGAGAAAATGACTCCTCATTAACTTTGAAAAGAGAATATCTATTAGGACTTATCCACCCTTTTTTCAAACCATTTTCCCAAAGAAGAAGCTTTTGGTTTAGAGCCAGACATAAGACAATTTTACACTTTAAAGGGCCAAGGAACTTCCAAATGCATTCCCACCACCATTCCTTACTGTTTTGGAAGCAAAGTTTAGCCATCACCTTATAACTAAGCTTAGTAATGAAATGACCCGAGTTTGGATTTTTTTACCATTCCAGAAAAACTTCTTCATTGTTAGATAAAAACACAAAGTTAGAAATCAACATGGATACATAAGCATGCCATTCCTTGGCTTCATTTCCTTGTAGACCAAGGTCAAAGGTAGATTTCCATCTAGAACACCCAAAAGTTTGAGGGCCTTGCGTCCAAACACTAGCTAGGAAAATTAGGGCCTAATCATGAAGATGTTGCATTAGATTATGAGACAAACAATAACAACCTTCTAATCCAATCCAAGGGGCCTCTCCCAGCCTAACTTTAATCCCATTACCAATTTTCCAGGATGTCCAATGACATGTTTGATCAAAAGAAGCCACTAAAACCTTCCAAACAATGGACCCATTCTAGGAAGATTTACGAGGGATACAAAACCATTCCTCCATTTCCAATCCATTTAGATATTTGGACTTCGTTATATTGCCCAAGAGGGAGGAATTACGGGTTAACCTCCAAATATTTTAGGCAGCAAGTGACTGGGAAAATAGGAAAATGTTTTTAAGTCTCCAACCTCCTAAACTCTTGGGAATTGAAATTGTGGACCATTTTACTAGGGGGACTCCTTCCCTACTACAACTAACCATCCACAAAAGATTGAAGCTTCATTTACAAATATTTTTTAAGATCCCCTTTGGAATATGAGCAATAGAATCCTGGAAGATGGGGATAATTTCGATTACATATTTGAGGATGGCAAGCCATCCTCTGCTTGAAAGGAATCAATTGACCCAAACCAAAATGTGAGTGTCAATATTTTTATACAACCACAACAAATCATTCAATGTGTAAGCATTTAGTTTGAGGTGGAACCCGAGATATTTAAATTCTTCTATCAAGTTTTTTTTAGGATAAGGGAGCATAGCCTCTACATTTACAGTGAAAAATCTTGAAATTCGATTATATAAAAGACAAGACTTGTTTGTATTAATAACCATTCCCATTGTTGAGTAGAACAAATCCATGATTATATTGATTGTTCTAATGTCAAAAAGGGATCCTTCACCAAATAGAAGAACATCATCCATGAAGGGAAAGTGGCTTAGAACTTCTTCATCTATAAATTTTAAACCCTTCAATTTTCCAAACGATTTGGCCCCAGCAATGAACTTACTCAGAGCATTTGCAATTATAAGTAAAATGAATGGTGACAATGAGCATCCCTGGCATAACCCATGAGAGGATTGGAAGGAAGGAAAATGTGATCCATTTATAAGGAGTGAGAAGGATACACACTGGATGCATCCCATCATCTAGCTTACTCCCTTCATACTCATTCCTAATTTGACCAGTAACATTATTAAGAATGTCAAATTCACATGATCGTATGCCTTAGAGAAGTCCACTTTGAGGGAAAAAGCATGCTTGTTTTTTTATAAATGGTTTGAATGGATTTTTGAGCTAATGAGCCGACATCATGAATTTGACAGTTCTGTTGAGACAATTTCACTCAAGATAGGATTTGACCTTTTTGCTATGATCTTAGATATCAACTTATAGATCACATTGCAACACGAGATGGGGCAGAAATCATTAAAGGATAAAGGATATTGGATTTTCGAGATGAGAGATATATGGGTGGCATTAAGAGACCCCAAAACCTTATAGGAGGTCTATGACTCTCTTACATATTTTAATAAATATTCTCTTAAAAATCATAAAATCCTATGAAAACTTCCACTATTAAACCGTAAAGGTCTAATATTTTACCTTGTTTCATCAAAGACAAGGCTCTTAAAATTTCTGCCTCCATCGCATCTACTTCCAAAGGTAATTTCATTTCTTCGGTGAAAGGCCAAGAAAAAATTTAGATCACCTAGAGGATCTGTTGAATAGGACATCATATCCACACTTTGAAAAGATTCAAGAAACAAGAAACACTTTCCTAAGCTATATCCTAAAAACCATCTCTTTGAAATCCATCTAAGCTTGTGATTTTCCAAATAGTATTGATACTTTTACAATGGTTGGTGTAAAGGTGAAATTATTTTATATTATTATCCCCTTCCTTTAGCCACGTATCTCAACTCTTCAATTGCTACTAAATTCCCTCTTTCCATAACAAATCCTTACAGGTACACTCCAGTCTTTTTAGTTCTTCTAATTCTTGCTCTGAGAAAACCCTTGAGATATTCTGATTGTAAAGTTCTTTAAATAGAGATTCAGAGGATTTTAGTTGAGCTTGCTCGGCGTCTTTTAAATTTTTTCCCAATCTTGAATTTTTTTTAACCCGATTGATATTGGAGGCCAATTGCTGCAAAAAAAAAGAAGAGGAAGAGAACCTTAAAGGAATCCAAGCTTCTTTTACTAAATTATGATACTCTTTCTCATGCAACCATAGGGGGTTGAATTTGATAGGATCTAAAGGATTTCACTCAATATTTTCAATTTTGAAAGTAGCTAGAATTAGAAAGACCTCCCATTTATACCCAATATTTTATCAGATAACTATAAGCTACCAAATCTTCATAGAACAAAAAACGATCAAGATGTTTGGAAATCGTCTTTTCAATTCTACACAAATTTCTCCATGTAGGGATGATCTTGATAGGTTCTGCATCCACTAAGTGGTTAGATCCCTAAATTGGATAAAAAAATCACTCAAAGGGTCAGTACAAATATGAGCACCCCAAACTTCCTTTAAGGAATTTGTGAAATTTAAATCTCTACAGAGAATAATATAGGAATAATTTAAAACTCTTGTGTCTACCAAAGCTTCCCAATATCCCTGACAACATGCATAGGGTCCATAAACATTAATCACTCTCAAAATGCATGATAATTCAATGGACTCCAAGTCCACCAAGATGGATGCTAGAAAAATTTAGAAGATACAACTTTTGACGAGGGTTGACAAGAAAAAAAAAGTCGCCTGAAATCCCATAAAATTCCAAGGTGACAAAAGGTCATCCTTTCAAAAGAGGTTCCACCATAGTTCATGCTTAAGTACCTAAAATCATAGTCTCTTGAATCATAATAGTATCTGGATGAAGGGATCCAACGATCCTTTTGAGGGTAATTAATTTGGAGATGCCCCCAAGCCTCCACACATTAAAGGAGAGGGAGAGCATCAGGAGCCCTTTGGAATGGATTTTTCTCCAAGATCCCTCTGAATAGTTGCTTGTTTACCCTTTTTATGTCTAAAACTACCTTATTTTGGGCTTTAGACATATTTGATTTCCTACCAACTCCAAACAAAGGGACAAAGGGTGGTTCCAAGCTACCAGACTCAGTTGTAGAATTATATTTTATTTTTTAGGGAAGGTCATAGCCTCCCTTAGAATGCATAGAGGACAAGTCATCTAAGGACACAAGAAAGGAAGACGGAAGCAGAGGAAGAGGAGTAACTTCAACAAGGGGATCTTTTGAGAGCTTTGCAAAAAGAGAGGCAGGCAGAGAGGGATGCTCATTAACGGCCAAACCAGTTTTGGTTCCATCCTTTGAAGAATTTAGAACTTCTCTATCAATTTCCTTATACAACGATGAAGAAGGAAAATCAAAAGTGAGTGTCTCAGGAATATCCTTACCTAGAACACTTATATCTTTGACAGGCTTGTTTCAGGGAACTGGATCATCCTTCAAAACGACCATTGGAGCCACTACCATTCCTACCATCATGTCCAAATTGTTTACATCCAAGGGCTTACTCGTCACCTTTTTTCACCATATCCACTTGGGTTTATGCCACTACATCCAAGGTTTGAGACACACTTCTTGGGTATGGCTGAAGCGAACTAGCCAATAATCTATTTTATGAATCCAAGACCAGTCTCCCAAAACCAACTCTATGTCATCTATCAGAAACTCCTTGGCGTCCAACTCAATTTGGATTATAGAACAACATATGTCCTTATTTGAATCACATTGGCCTTCAAGGCTTAAGAAGGCTCCCAAGTTATTTCCAATTACTACTAGAATTTCTTTATGCTAGAAAGTCAAGGGCCAAACTAGAAAAATGGCCTAAATTTTCTGCATATTGTGTGACTCTCAAAGAGGGTCGAAATCAACTTACCACCTTTGTAACAATAGACTTAACAGTCCCCGATTCCAAGAATAATTCAAATAATCTTGGAGTTGTCGATGAAAATATATGTTAATAATATGACACTAAATTATCAACTTGGGGATCGTTGGCTTTGAGGTGCCAGCATTGTATGTGCATGGTGAAAACCATGTCGATCCTAATTTATTCTAAAGAATAAGGACTGTAGTTTTCCTAAAAATTTCAAGATGTTATTGAGTTGAAAGTTTGAATTCATGTCTTTCACCCGAATAAAAATATTTATGTTGACTCAATGTGTTACAAACAAAGTAAAGAATGACTGCAGTAATTATCTATTATCTATTAAACATCTAAAGACCAAACCTATTTTAATGATTAAAAACAAATATTAAGAACACAAACTTAATCAAACATCTTATGATTTTAATCTAGTTTCCTATCAAACTGCAATTAGTAAAATAAAACTTATACTAAGGTTCAATCAACCATGGAATAATTCTAAAAATGAAATTGACTTCCACACAAAAGATATCCAACCATTCAATACCCAACTTGTTTCTACAAATATAGTGATCAAACTTACATTCACATCATAAGTTCTATAGATCTTTCCCTAATAAAGATCAATCAAACAAAAGAATGCCTAAGTTTTGGTCTGCACTGTGTATATAAAGGCATTAGTCAATGGTAAATCTTTTACAAGTCATAAATTTCATGCTTGAATTAATGAAAGGAAGAGAACATTTTTTAAGGATAAAACGCTAAACTTTATATATAAACCAAAGCAAAATTTTGCTATCAAATTTGGAAAGTCAATTCTACTTCCTAATGAGAACTTTCAGCCAATGTTTCATGCAAACAGACCGAGCATTTGACCCATGGAGCAGAGCATGTATTGAGCTATACAATTGGAAATAAGAACCAATTTAACAATCATCAAGTTCAAATCAAACTGCTATATTCAAACTATCAAGAAGCTATTCAAAATCTGCAAAGCAAAACAAATTAACAAAGGGACAAATGGCTACTATGTTCTGAAAACACAAATCAATGGAATGAATTTAATTTTCAAAGACAACATTCTATTGAAGCTACCAAAGAAAACTATGAATTTAACAAAGCTAAATGTCAAAAATTATAAAACAACTTAGAAAAGAGATTGCCTATGCAAATGCAAAGTGAAATTGTTGAAATGGATTTGAAAGCTAATCTATTAACTGGAATGAACTCAAATGAAGAGGAATAAATGCTAAACTACTCAAAACTAGCCCAGACTACTCCAAACTACTCCATCGTTGGGAAACCAAATGAAAAGAGATTGATAAAAGACAAAAGTTCATCTACAGGAACAAAGCATGGACATGAGATTGATACTCATAGTCTAATACATGAATTCACAAAATAAAACAACTTACACAAATTCAGATTTCACAAAAACGTTTTCTGTCAAAACCAGAATCTAAATGCTCTAAAACCAATTCTATGCAGTGATTGTTTTACATGCTAAACCAAGCAAATTATTCACACAGATTTTAGGAATAGTTTCTATGTTAAATTTCACACAAAAATTGTCAAAAATTACACATAATTACAAAAACATTTTTGATATACAAACTGAAGTTGCTATACACAGAAATTGATGCTCATAATTTAAGCATTGATAAGGAATACCTATATAGATTCCAACATGAAATTTAAAAAAAAAAAAATCTGCAAACGATCCACGGGGTCGACCAATCCTTGGGGATTATACAGCTATAGAAAAGAATTTACTTGCCAGGAATTCAATTCTCATAGAACATAGTTGAATTTACAAAGTATAAATCCGATACTTAAACTTGTATTTTCCCCTCTTCCTCCCAAAAACAATTCCATTATCTGAATTTTATAGCATTTACAAAAGGCTGAGGAGACACATCAAATCTATGACTTAACCTCCCAGGCAATCAATACAAAAATCCAATATTAGAAACGGTTAAAATGCCTTTACAATGCCCTTCCAAGAAATGATGAAATTCATTTGGAGGTTAATTAGATGCCAAAATCATTACACCAAATATTTTGTTGATTTTTCTTGTAGCTACATACGCCAAGAATTTGCTAGATTCCAGGGCTATCTTTAACACATAACTAACTTCTTTGATTGAGATTTAGGGATGGTTTTCAGCAACCTGGTAAGTTGACACGAACACCACACCATCTGGAGACATCAACCTTAAAAACCCATGTGGCAGATTTGGTAATGGAGGCCCGCACATATGTTAACCAACAATTTCTCTTCCATGGAGGTGTTGGAAAAGGTGTTGGATTGCAAAATTTCATATCTACCCAACACAACAAGGTATAAACCAAGTAATGAGTTCGAGTATGATTTTTAATTCATAAAAGGGTTAAAATTAATGTAAATTTTCTTTAATGAAGCCTCCATAATATAATCTCCTCAAAATGTTAGATTAATAACTAAAAGGAATGATTGATATGCACAAACCTAGTCAAATATCTAGTTCCCATACATAATTAAGCTTAAAATTCGATATAAGATGGGAAAAATAAGCCTCCCATCAGGAGTCTTCCATGCAGTATTGAAAAAGAAGCAAATCTAGCCTCTAGCTAGAATGTGGAACATTGTTTCATAACCCAGCTTGGGAAACCAATTATTCATAATCCACTGCTTGATGAAGCCTGACTTAACTGTCTTCTCGCCAAAACTATCGATTAAAACTTTATACATAAAATCTAGAACTACTTCGATAGCTACGTCCACACCCACAACCATTTTAGATTTTCCTTTACGATCCCTAATGCACTAGGATCTATTGGGCTTGACAGCTTTGAATGGCTCAAAAGGATTTGAAGTAAGATCCAAAGACGACAAAATAGGCTCAAAAGACTTTGGACCCGACGTGGGGGAAACTAAATCTTTGAGAAAATTGTGTACCAGATGAATTAAGGAGGATTTAATGTGCCCACTAACGTCGTGAGGATCGCATTCCTTAAGAGGAGAACACCTAACCGTAACCCTTTTCCAAGACGGGTCAATATATAAATCCTCGGCAAAAAAAAAAAAAGATATGCGAGAGGACACAATTGACTTAATCCACTATGTCCTCCTCCATTGTATTGGGGTAACTGAAACTAACCTTGAAAAGTTACTC
>LPNX010227611.1:90205-114765 GCA_001517045.1 Pseudotsuga menziesii
TGAATTTTTTTTGTCGCTTTTGAGTTGGAATCTTGTGTGTAAATTTAATATACAAAGTTTGTAATTCTTGTTAATGATGATGATGATGGTTAACGTTCAATGAAACCAAACTTTGTTATATCGGATATAAGAAACAAATTATTTAGTTTGTTTTAAAATTGTATTCATATGCTCAAAGAGCTTGGAGAGAAGGGTCCCGAGCTCACTATAATTTTGACATGTTAAAAGGCTAGGAAGGTTGGTATTGCAACAAAGATTATGAAACTAAGATTTAATGTGGGTGTACGTAGGGCACTCTAAGAGGAAGTGATTTTCATCCTCAATGTTCATATTCTCACAGAGATGGCATATCCTTTCCACCCATGGTGTTTTAGGAACTGCCCAACGACCTATTTCACTATGGAGCTCATGAGAGTTCGTTCTTATCTTGGCTATATTAGTTTTTTTTCTTTGAACTAGTTAAAATAGAGAGATACTTTTGATCTCTTTTGATCTTCTAGAGTAGGGTTGATGACCTCCTTACAATATCTTAATTTTATTTTAGCCTCTAAATCTTTCTCACACCACATTTTCTCTTTAAGCTTAGAAGTAACAATATTTTTGATGTTATTAATATTTTGCATTGCAACATTTTCGTCGATCTCCCAATGGTTTAACCAGGCCCTTCCTCTCTTGAGCCTTACGTGGTTTTGGATGGACTTTAAAGCTAGCATAGGAAGTCTACGGTCTCCCATGTTATTGATTTTGTACTTGTACAACAGGAGCCTAGTCATAGCTAGGCTCTTGATGGGGGAAAGGCCCACTTTCATAAGGAGAATAGGATAGGGTGAATTGTTTTTAATTTTGACGTTGTACGTTTTAAAACGCTTCTGGATTTGCTCAGATTCTCTAGAGATGCTGCAACCCCAAATCGCACACCTATACAAGATAACAATAGTGACTAAATTTTCAAAGAGGAGCTTCTTTTTATCCCACATCACAAGGTTTGTTGCTTTACAATTCTTTTCAAGACCAAATAAGCTTTCCACCCTCCATTAATCCTTTTCACAATGCTATAGTTCCAGTTGAGCTTGTGATGAATTTCAATTCCTAGATATTTGTAAGAAGACACTTCCTCCAAGTTGTTATTGTCAAACACAAAACTAGCTTAAGTGTCCTTCTTAATTTTGATAATCATAACTTTTGTTTTGTGAGTGTTAATCATCATACCCATGGTACAGCAAAAATCCTTAAAAAGTCTTAGTTGCTTATCAAATGGACACTTTGCCAGAAGAACCCTTAGTTGTGCAATTTTAAGCATGAACCCTTAGTTGTGCAATTTTAAGCATGAAATAGAGTGACACAAAAGCCCTTAGTAATAGAGTTGGCTAAACTCTCAACCATTTGCACTTTTCATGGCAAGATTGGCCAGATTCCTGCAACACGATTTGCTGTTGAAAATGAGATTTTCAGTGTTGAAATTGACATTTTTATTGCAGAAATGGATTCAAGACCTTCTATTACCCTTGGGCCACCCTAACTATACAATTCCAATCACCGAAAGCTACCATTTAAACAAAACTCACAGAATTTCGGACGCAAATGTTCAAAAGTGTAGCTTACACCCTTAGTAACCACCTTTTATAAGATCTGACAGTGTTTTTGGAAGTTTTGAAGATTCATGGCCTAAAAAACTCAAAAACTACATGAAAAGACAAAAAATATTCATCTATTTAAACAAATCTAAAATTAACTGACCTACAACATAACAATGATTGCTGTTACAAGCTTGTTGCTTAACGTTGTATCTCAAGTTTCTGCTGAAATCCAAAGGCAATCCATAAGCCTACCGCCGCCATCATTATTTTGCTTTACTGTTGGCGAGACTGTCTCCTGAACCACAAAGATAAAATGGCCCACCCGTGTATAATTGTGAAAGTGTTCAAGTCACCCATTGCGCCGTCACTTGACCGATAGTTGTCTCTTTTGTGCAGGTATCGAAGAGTGAATCAAGAAGACAAATCCAAAGACTTGAGGAGATTGAAGAGGAGTGCAAAACAAGAAGACAAATACAAGCAATAAAACACATCCTTTGTAAAATCCATTAAGGATTCATTAGTTTGCAAGATTTCCTTTTCAAGGGTTAAAATCCCTTTCATTGTAATCATTAATAAAAAGTATAAGTGGGGTTAAGCCTCCCACATTTTTTCCTACTTCCCCTATTTGTGGAAAGTGTGTCTTGTATTTTTCTTGCTGGTTAGGTTTTATTTTTAGACGTAGTTCATTTTCCACTAATTGCTATATTTAATTTTCATCACTTGCATGCTACTTGCTTCATGTGTATCTTTGATTTTTAATTGATGTTTCATAAAAAGAATCTAAAGATTCTTGAACTTGTCACAAGACTCTTGAACTCTTGACTTGACTAACATTTTGCATTGCATGCGCATCATAGATTAGATAAGACTCTTGAATCTCACCATAAGATGGATCGAGGGCACTCTCTATCGGAGAGTTGTGTTTGTTAATAAAATTTCCAACTCACACATCCCCTAAAATTGGAACTTACTATTCTACATTGTGTATGCTCTACCCGTTCGAGATACCTAGAAGCACTGTAACTTGTTAATTCGCACACTTAACTCCAAGAATAATCATAAGAAAATCTATCACCCCATAACCAACAAACCGACATTGAGTGTGATAATATTCTAAGTGGGAATATCTTTACTAGGGGCACTGGGTAACTCTCCTTGTTTGCAGTGGTTGGAAATTTATCGAATGCCTCGCTGCAAACTGGACGGTCCAACATGTCTTTGAATGAGGCCACTTAGAATATTCTTCCAGTTAGATTTCCAGTACCTTGCGTACCATTGGAAATTACCTTAGCCTTAATAAACAAGATCATTTTAAAAAATACACAATAAAATCGACCAAGAGAATTTGCAAAACAATCTCACAAACATCAAAGACTTGTATTTCAGCACTCCCAACATTTTCGATTCCATTTTGGCACTGGTATTTTAATTCTTGCATTATGTGGATTGGACCAATTGTCTGTTTATTTCTAAGTCATTCACGTGTGGATGCTTTAATTCTACTCTTCTTTAATTCATGTCGTGTTTTACAAATAGCAACATGGATTACTTGATTGGTTATTGTGTATATCAAAACTCCTAAACAACACTAATTCTCATCTTCCACCCAAAAACATTGTAAAGAGCCTTAGAAAACTCTTTTTTAGGGACTACACCCCTTGGCTTCATTAGGGGTTAGACTAAACGGAGGAGATGGTATTAGGTGACAACACCCGGCGCTTTGCGTGCCCCCAAGGCCACACCTTTCCCACTTGGGAAACAACAATCCAAAAGATTTCTACTAACGGTGTGCATTCGGCGGAAAACGGGTACCAGAGCAATGATTAACCTCCATAAATAGTGACAGGAGCAATCAAGTCAAGGTTCTCAAGGGAGCATAGAAAATGTTAATAGGGGTATGCATCTAGCAGCTAGGAAATGACCATTCCAGAGGTTCCTTGGAATCTTTCGAGGCCACAATTCAGGAACTCTGTAAAGAAGTAATGATTTGGGAAAGGAACACACCAAAGTCCGGTGTGGAAGTGGATACTTTGAAGCATCAATTTGTTGAACAAACAAAGCACTACTCTGATTTGAAAATAGATTTTTCTACGACAAAATCAGAAAGGGACAACTTAAAGTCAGAATTTGAGCAGTTGAAGTTAGTTGTGCAAGCCTCCATAAAGAGAGGACATTATTTGGACAAAGAAATATTTGAAGCAGATGACACCAAGCATACAGTCAATGAATTACAGGAAGAGATAGAACTCCTGAAACAATCCAATACTAACCTAGATATACAATCATGAAAGACACGAGAGTCAAACATGCAGTTGGTTTCTGTTCTCTAGGAGCCAGAGGAGACCATTGAGGAGAAAAATGTAGAGATAGACAAGTTTTTAGAAGAAAGGGAAAAGATTGATGATTTGGAGGATTTAAGCCGAGAATTAAAGAAAATGAACACACAAAAGAATAAGAATTTGAACAACTTAGATCAGCCTTGCAAGTCTCCATGGAAAGTCATAACATTGCGAGGATTGCTAGCTCTGAAGCTTAAAATGGCAAGTTCGTGGCTCAAAAATTGCAAGAAGAACTAGAAATTGAGAAGGAATCCAATAGCACTTTGAATTTTCAGTTACAAAAGATACAAGATTCATATAAGCGTGTACTCTCGTTTGTTCAAGAACTAGAGGAAAGACTTAGGGAACAAGAAAGGCAAATAGATAACCTTTCTAACTTTTAAGCTTCCTCATTTAGACAATTTATAAGGGTAAGTAAAACAGGATACATGAGCGCATTGTGCTAGAGTTGTAGATATTTTTATTTTACAAGTATTTTGATTAATAGTGTGATTTAAATTTGTATTTGATTTGTGAAAGAGCTGCAAGTTGTCGATGCATCTCGGTGCATTCCAAATGAGCAAAGAAACCCATTACAATAATTTCAGGTTTATGTGCTATGCTATCAACAATTATTTTCTATGTGAATGGCTTTAACCATATTCCAACATCAAAACTATCAAATTACCATATCCCTACATTTCCAAAAAGATAAGGGAACCTTAGTCTATGTGAATCACTAATTACAAGAAATTAACACACCTTGCAACTTAAAATTTGATTTGCATTAAGATAAAAATCGGACATGTTATCACGAATCATGTAGTTTCCCCTTGGATTGATCCCATTCAGGATGGCAGAGGGGGAAGGAAACCAAAGTCGTGACCTACAGATACCCCAAACCCCAAATCTTGGAAAGATTGTCATGCCAGTTGAGATATCCTTTGTTTTATGCCACTAAATCCCTAGCGACAAAGGGGGATACCTAGACCTATCCTAGAAGGAAAGGCCTAAAGCTAGATCACTAGATCAAACTAAAACATAGAATACATAAGGTGAAAGTTGTAAGCCCTAGATTTAAGGATGAAGCCACAATTTAAGGAATACCCGAGTAGATAATGGTTATGGACATTTGAAATGCTACTCAAGTTGGTTTATTTAGTGACTTATGGAATTAGTTAACAAATCTAGGATTCGTGTGTTAATTCAAACAATCAAACTTAAATCCCTAGGGGGATTTAAGGGTAAAATTAGGGAAATACCCTAGGATGCGTTTGACAAAGAATTAGGGATTCTAGCACACTTGATTTGATGCTTAGATGTCAGGTATGACAATATACAAAATCCAAACAAAACTAGATACACAAAATACTCAGAAAATCACTAACAAGACAAGGTGGGTGATTTCCCTAGAGGATCAATGCCACAAATTGTTGAAATTTAAGGTTAGATGTGTTTTTATCACAAGTAATAAAATTTAATACAAAACATATAAACAATTGTACTGCTTAATTAAATGTAAACTATAATAAAACAAAACAACATAATTTTCATCTCTTTCAAGTTAACGCTCTACTAGTCACATCGTTAACTTTAACGCTTTGTTGGTCATTGCGTTAAGGTTGGTCACTAAGATATTTCACCAAATGTCATGTATAGACGAAAAAAAAAATTAATAATGTGCAGGAGATACAACATTAAAGAATCATAACTATTATTTGGATCTGCCTTATACTCGGATAGTTCCCCAATCTTGAATTTTTTTTTTAACCCTATTGATATAGGAGGCCAGTTGCTGCAAAAAAAAAAGATGAGGGAGAGAACCTTAAAGGAATCCAAGCTTATTTTACTAACTTATGATACTCTTTCTCATGCAACCACAGGGGGTTGAATTTGATAGGATCTAGAGGATTTCACTCAATATTTTCAATTTTGAAAGTTGCTAGAATTAGAAAGACCTCCCATTTATACCCAATATTTTATCAGATAACTATGAGCTACCAAATATTCATAGACCAAAAAACGATCAAGATGTTTAAAAATCGTCTTTTCAATTCTACGCAAATTTCTCCATGTAGGGATGATCTTGATAGGTTCTGCACCCACTAAGTGGTTAGATCCGTAAATTGGAGAAAAAAATCACTCAAGGGGTCAGTACGAATATGAGCACCTCAAACATCATTTAAGGAATTTGTGAAATTTAAATCTCTACAGAGAATAATATAGGAATAATTTAAAACTCTTGTGTCTACCAAAGCTTCCCAATATCCCCGACAACATGCATAGGGTCCATAAACATTAATCACTCCCAAAATGCATGATAATTCGATGGACTCCAATTCCATTGAGATGGATGACTAGAAAAGTTTAGAAGATACAACTTTTGACGAGGGTTTCCAAGAAAAAAAAAGTCACCTGAAATCCCATAAAATTCCAAGGTGATAGAAGGTCATCCTTTCAAAAGAGGTTCCACCATAGTTCATGCTTAAGTACCTAAAATCATAGTCTCTTGAATCAGAATAGTATCTGGATGAAGGGATCCAATGATCCTTTTGAGGGTAATCAATTTGGAGGTGCCCCCAAGCCTCCACACATTAAAGGAGAGGGAGATCATCAGGAGCCCTTTGGAATGGGTTTTTCTCCAAGATCCCTCTGAATAGTTTCTTGTTTACCCTTTTTATCTCTAAAACTACCTTATTTTGGGCTTTAGACATATTTGATTTCCTACCAACTCCAAACAAAGGGACAAAGGGTGGTTCCAAGCCACCAAACTCAGTTGTAGAATTATATTTTATTTTTTAGGGAAAGTCATAGCCTCCCTTAGAATGCATAGAGGACAAGTCATTTAAGGACACAAGAAAGGAAGATGGAAGCAGACGAACATGAGTAACTTCAAGAAGGGGAACTTTTGAGAGCTTTGCAAAAAGAGAGGCAGGTGGAGAGGGATGCTCATTAACGACCAAACCATTTTTGGTTCCATCCTTTGAAGAATTTATAACTTCTCTATCAATTTCCTTATACAACAATGAAGAAGGAAAATCAAGAGTGAGCGTTTCAGGAAGATCCTTACCTAGAACACTTAGATCTTTGACAAGCTTGTTTCAAGGAACTGGATCATCCTTCAAAACGACCATTGGAGCCACTACCGTTCCTACCATCATGTCCAAACTATTTACATCCAAGGGCTTGCTCGTCACCTTTTTTCACCAGATCCACTTGGGTTTATGCCACTACATCCGAGGTTTGAGACACACTTCTTGGGTATGGCTTACGCAAACTACTCAATAATCTATTTTATGAATCCAAGACCACTCTCCCAAAACCGACTCTATGTTATCTATCAGAAAATCCTTGGCATCCAACTCAATTTGGATTATAGAAGAACATATGTCCTTATTTGAATCACATTGGCCATCAAGGCTTATGAAGGCTCCCAAGTTATTTCCAATTACTACTAGAATTTCTTTATGCCAGAATGTCAAGGGCCAAACTAGAAAAATGGCCTAAATTTTCTGCATATTGTGTGACTCTCAAAGAGGGTCGAAATCAACTTACCACCTTTGTAACAATAGACTTAGCAGTCCTTAGTTCCAAGAATAATTCAAATAATCTTGGAGTTGTCGATGAAAATATATGTTAATAATCCGACACTAAATTGTCAACTTGGGGATCGTTGGCTTTGAGGTGTCAGCATTGTATGTACAGGGTGAAAACCATGTCAATCCTAATTTATTCTAAAGACTAAGGACTGTAGTTTTCCTAAAAAATTCAAGATGTTATTGAGTTGAAAGTTTGAATTCAAGTCTTTCACCCGAACAAAAATATTTATGTTGACTCAATGTGTTACAAACAAAGTAAAGAATGACTACAGTAATTATCTATCATTTATTAAACATCTAAATACCAAACCTATTTTAATGATTAAAAACAAATAATAAGAACACAAACTTAATCAAACATCTTATGATTTTAATCTAGTTTCCTATCAAACTGCAATTAGTAAAATAAAACTTATACTAAGGTTCAATCAACCATGGAATAATTCTAAAAGTGAAATTGACTTCCACACAAAAGATATCCAACCATTCAATACCCAACTTGTTTCTACAAATATAGTGATCAAACTTACATTCACAGCACAAGTTCTATAGATCTTTCCCTAATACAGATCAATCAAACAAAAGAATGCCTAAGTCTTGGTCTGCACTATGTATATAAAGGCATTAGTCAATGGTCAATCTTTTACAAGTCATGAATTGCATGCTTGAATTAATGAAAGGAAGAGAACATTTTTTAAGGATAAAATGCTAAACTTCATATATAAACCAAAGCAAAATTTTGCTATCAAATTTGGAAAGTCAATTCTACTTCCTAATGAGAACTTTCAGCTAATGTTTCATGCAAACAGACCAGTATTTGACCCAAGGAGCAGAGCATGTGTTGAGCTATACAATTGGAAATAACAACCAATTTAACAATCATCAAGTTCAAATCAAACTGCTATATTCAAACTATCAAGAAGCTATTCAAAATATGCAAAGCAAAACAAATTAACAAAGGGACAAATTGCTACTATGTTCTAAAAACACAAATCAATCAAATGAATTTAATTTTCAAAGACAACATTCTATTGAAGCTACCAAAGAAAACTATGAATTTAACAAAGCTAAATGTCAAAAATTATAAAGCAACTTAGAAAAGAGATTGCCTATGCAAATGCAAAGTGAAATTGTTGAAATGGATTCGAAAGCTAATCTATTAACTGGAATGAACTCAAATGAAGAGGAATGAATGCTAAACTACTCAAAACTAGCACAGATTACTCCAAACTACTCCATCGTTGGGAAACCAAAAGAAAAGACATTGATAAAAGACAAAAGTTCATCTACAGGAACAAAGCATGGACATGAGATTGATACTCACAGTCTAATACATGAATTCACAAAATAAAACAACTTACATAAATTTATATTTCACAAAAATGTTTTCTGTCAAAACCAGAATCTAAATGCTCTAAAACCAATTCTATGCAGTGGTTGTTTTACATGCTAAACCAAGCAAATTATTCACACAGATTTTACGATTAGTTTCTATTTTAAATTTCACACAAAAATTGTCAAAAATTACACATAAATACAAAAACATTTTTGATATACAAACTGAAGTTGCTATACACAGAAATTGGTGCTCATAATTTAAGCATTGATAAGGAATACCTGTATAGATTCCAACATGAAATTAAAACAAACCAAAAAAATCTACAAACGATCCACGAGGTCGACCAATACTTGGGGATTATACAGCTATACAAAAGAATTTACTTCCCAAGATTTCAATTCTCATAGAACATAGTTGAATTTACAAAGTATAAATCCGATGCTTAAACTTGTATTTTCCCCTCTTCCTCCCAAAAACAATTCCATTATCTGAATTTTATAGCATTTACAAAAGGCTGAGGATACACATCAAATCTATGACTTGACCTCCCAGGTAATCAATACAAAAATTCAATATTAGAAACGGTTAAAATGCCTTTGCAATGCCCTTCCGAGAAATGATGAAATTCATTTGGAGGTTAATTAGATGCCAAAATCATTACACCAAATATTTTGTTGATTCTTCTTGTAGCTACATACTCCAAGAATCTGCTAGATTCCAGGGCTATCTTTAACACATAACTAACTTCTTTGATTGAGATTTAGGGATGGTTTTCAGCAACCTGGTAAGTTGACACAAACACCACACCATCTGGAGACATCAACCTTAAAAACCCATATGGCAGATTTGGTAATGGAGGCCCGCACATATGTTAACTAACAATTTCTCTTCCATGGAGGTGTTGGAAAAGGTGTCAGATTGCAAAATTTCATATCTGCCCAACACAACATGGTATAAACCAAGTAACGAGTTCTAATATGATTTTTAATTCATAAAAGGGTTAAAATTAATGTAAATTTACTTTAATGAAGCCTCCATAATATAATCTCCTCAAAATGTTAGATTAATAACTAGAAGGAATGATTGATATGCACAAACCTAGTCAAATATCTAGTTCCCATACGTAATTAAGCTTAAAATTCGATATAAGATGGGAAAAATAAGGACCCATCAGGAGTTTTCCATGCAGTATTGAAAAAGAAGCAAATCCAGCCTCTAGCTAGAATGTGGAACATTGTTTCATAACCCAGCTTGGGAAACCAATTATTCATAATCCACTACTTGACGAAGCCTGACTTAACTGTCTTCTCACAAAATCTATCGATTAAAACTTTATCCATAAAATCTGGAACTGCTTCGATAGCTACATCCACACCCACAACCATTTTAGATTTGCCTTTACGATCCCTAATGCACTAGGATCTATTGGGCTTGACAGCTTTGGATGGCTCAAAAGGATTTGAAGTAAGATCCAAAGACGACAAAATAGGCTCAAAAGACTTTGGACATGACGTGGGGGAAACTAAATCTTTGAGAAAATTTTGTACCAGATGAATTAAGGAGGATTTAATGTGCCCACTGACGTCAAGAGGATCACATTCCTTAAGAGGAGAACACCTAACCATAACCCTTTTCCAAGACGGGTCGATATATAAATTCTCGGCAAAAAAAAAAAAGATATGCGAGAGGACACAATTGACTTAATCCACTATGTCCTCCTCCATTGTATTGGGGTAACTGAAACTAACCTTGAAAAGTTACTCAAAACTCTTGCATGAACAGAGAAACCCGAAAAACAATTGAAAAGCAACTTCACAACCCAAAAGGGAAAAACTTAGAAAAGAACTTGAACCCTAAAATACTAATATATATATATATAAAGTAAATTAAATTCTCTCTTTTAATAAGTTTTAACTTTACACATAGAAAACATTTAAATGACATGTATATCATTCGATAAAAACATAAAAATTATTTTATTTAAATTTATACATCATTTCAATGTAATATTTATATAATTTTCATAAGAAAAAATCATAATCAAAGTTAAACATGGAAGAATTGATATTTAATAGAAAGTAATTATAATTATGCTTTCTAGGAAATAATAGTAAAATAATATATTATCATTATAATTAAGTTAGGTAACTATAAGAAAACTTTAAAAAAAATATAATTTTTAACTTTACATTTAAATGACATATATATCATTTAATAAAACATCAAATTTATTTTATTTAAATTTATGATATCATTTCAATAAAATATTTATATAATTTTTTATGAGAAAAAATAATAATTTTATATATATTAAAGTTTAAACTTTTACATTTAACTACAAAGTAATTATAATTATGTTCTATAAGAAATAATAATAAAATAATATATTATTATACTTGAATTATGTGGTGGAGGGAATAAGAAAACATGAAACTTTAGAAAAAATGATGAAAGAGAGCATGAAAATTCGCTATTAGAGTGATTGAGGGACCTCGAATGTTGCATGGTGGGCTTTGAAGAAAAGTTCATTGTTGCTTTCCTTTTTTTTAAGGCAAGAAATGAGTACTTACTAAGTTTTTAATAACTTTATCTATCCAACATAACAATGGGAAGGCATTTAGTGGTCCTCTTGGTTGGGAAGGTAATCTAATGGTCCTTTTGGTTGGAGGAAGCCAACATAGTGAATGATGTGCATCTTTTTGGCGGTTTTTGTTTTAATCTAGTGATTGGATTTTGATTATTTTGGAATATTTTGATGATGCAATTTTTAACCATATAAAAAAGCAGTTTTAACCGTTTTAATCAAATTCTAGCGGGATAAATTGACGAAAAGTAAGTGACAATCGTACATTATTTTGATTACACTTTTTTTGGTTTATAAAATTCATTTGTTCTTTTAGACCAATGAAAGTATGTTGTTAAATCATTTTTTAAGTTTATGAAATTCCTTCTATCTTGTAAGTAATTAAAGGTTTGTTATTAAATCTCTCATCCGAGTATGCACCTTTTCAATTGAAAAATTGAAGTATATATCTTGTTCATAAGGAAAACCCAAGCTTTGAGGAGAATATAAAAAAGGAATAATGATACATACAAGTAGGACAAAAATTAATTCTGTTGTCTTAAGGAAAGATTTGATTTCTTTTTGTCGCTTTTGAGTTGGAATCTTGTGTGTGAATTTAACATATAAAGTTTGTAATTCTTGTTAATGATGATGATGATGGTTAACGTCCAATGAGACCAAACTTTGTTATATCGGATTTAAAGAAACAAATTATTTAGTTTGTTTTAAAATTGTATTCCTATGCTCAAAGAGCTTGGAGAGAAGGGTCCCGAGCTCACTATAATTTTGACATGTTAAAAGGCTAGGAAGGTCGGTATTGCAACAAAGATTATGAAACTGAGATTTAATGTGGGTGTACGTAGGGCACTCTAGGAGGAAGTGATTTTCATCCTCAATGTTCATATTCTCACAGAGATGGCATATCCTTTCCACCCATGGTGTTTTAGGAACTGCCCAACGCCCTGTTTCACTATGGAGCTCATGAGAGTTCGTTCTTATCTTGGCTATATTAGTTTTTTTCTTTGAACTAGTTAAAACAGAGAGATACTTTTGATCTCTTTTGATCTTCTAGAGTAGGGTTGATGACCTCCTTATAATATCTTAATTTTCTTTTAGCCTTTAAATCTTTCTCACACCACATTTTATCTTTAAGCTTAGAAGTAACAATATTTTTAATGTAATTAGTATTTTGCATTGCAACATTTTCGTCGATCTCCCAATGGTTTAACTAGGCCCTTCCTCTCATGAGCCTTACGTGGTTTTGGATGGACTTTAAAGCTAGCTTAGGAAGTTTACGGTCTCCCATGTTATTGATTTTGTACTTGTACAACAAGAGCCTGGTCATAGCTAGGCTCTTGATAGGGGAAAGACCCACTTTTATAAGGAGAATAGGATAAAATGTATTGCTTTTAATTTTGACGTTGTACGTTTTAAAACACTTCTAGATTTGCTCAAATTCTCTAGAGATGTTGCAACCCCAAATCGCACACCCATACAAGATAACAGTAGTGACTAAATTTTCAAAGAGGAGCTTCTTTTTATCCCACATCACAAGGTTTGTTGCTTTACAATTCTTTTCAAAACCAAATAAGCTTTCCACCCTGCATTAATCATTTTTGCAATGCTATAGTTCCAGTTGAGCTTGTGATAAATTTCAATTCCTAGGTATTTGTAAGAAGACACTTCCTCCAAGTTGTTATTGTCAAACACAAAGTTAGCTTAAGTGTCCTTCTTAATTTTGATAATCAAAATTAGCTGAAGTGTCCTTCTTAATTTTGATAATCATAACTTTTATTTTGTCACTGTCGTACCCATGGTACAACAAAAATCCTTAAGAAGTCTTAGTTGCTTATCAAAATCAGATGGACACTTTGCCAGAAGAACCCTTGGTTGTGCAATTTTAAGCATGAAATAGAGTGACACAAAAGCCCTTATCAGATGGACACTTTGCCAAAGAACCCTTAGTTGTGCAATTTTAAGCATGAAATAGAGTGACACAAAAGCCCTTAGTAAGAGAGTTGGCTAAACTCTCGACCATTTGCACTTTTCACGGCAAGTTTGGTCAGATTCCGGAAATGAGATTTTCGGTGTTGAAATTGCCATTTTTATTGCAGAAATGGATTCATGACCCTCTATTACCCTTGGGTCACCCTAAGTATACAATTCCAATCACTGAAAACTACCATTTAAACAAAAATGTTCTAAAGTTTAGCTTACACCCTTAGTAACCACCTTTTATAAGATGTGACAGTGTTTTTGGAAGTTTTGAAGATTCATGGCCTGGAAAACTCAAAAACTACATGAAAAGACAAAAACTATTCACCTATTTAAATAAATCTAAAATTAACTTACCTACAACATAACAATAATTGCTACTACAAGCTCGTTGCTTAACGTTGTATCTCAAGCTTCTGCTGAAATCCAAAGGCAACCCATAAGCCTACCGCCGCCATCATTATTTTGCTATACTGTCGGCGAGACTGTCACCTACACCACAAAGATAAAATGGCCCACCGGTGTATGATTGTGAAAGTGTTCCATTCGTTTTCCTCTCCCATCAGACTTATGAGGTCACCCATTGCAACGTCACTTGACCGATCCTCCAGTCGAAGCATCTTTCCCTGTCACTTGGATCAAATTCTCCATGACGCATTGGCCGTACGTACACCTCGCAAAATGTGTAAAAAAAATCTCTCGTGCTTCTTCCAGGAACCTTCCCAAAGCTCAAATCGAATTTTGCTTTTGCTTATTCCTATGAATTCTATTGACCGAAAAAAACAGGCCTCGTTGTAGGGGCCATGATTTGCCATAAAGAAAAATCCGTTTGCCATAAGTAAAGAACCAAGTTTTTTTATAATAAAAGAATTTGTTATATTCAAGCCACGAGGCGAGTGAGTGGAATTTCACAGAAGAAACCCAGTGGATCCAGGATAGCAGAGACCGAAGGATATGAGAGTATCAGTTAACCCATCCATACTCGTGGGAAAGAAGACAAAAGCGTTTCGTCATTCTTGAGGCTTTACTGCATATATTGAACTGGCAACCTGCACATCACAGGTAGGGAGGGAGTGAAAAGAGAAAACGACATCATTAGTTTTTATTTCAGTGAATAGTGATGCAAACTGTTTATTTTCATTGGAAGTGGTTTGACTTTGTGTTATTGTTACTGGTGTAAACTGGTATCATCTTTCCAGCGCCTGCAAAAGTCCGTGATGAGCTCCGGTGGAAATCTTGAAACGCACAACGGTATTTTCGATATCCTGCCCAAGAAAACTCCATTGGAGTCGCTCAGAAAATGGAGGGTAAGTATACATATGTTTCGTTTCTTTATTGAAGTATGCACTGCGAGGCAGACAGATTTTAGCAAGTGGGCTGTTTAAAAGTTCAGTGTGCTCTGTGAAACAACATTGTTAGAGGAACATTAAATGAATTTAATGATTTTGCCATATATATATTTTACTTTTATAATGTTTTATGAAGGAAAATGTTGACAAATTATAGTGATATGAATTTTATATTTATAATGTCTTTTTAATAAATATTTTACTTTTATAATGTTTTATGGAGGAAAATGTCTGACAAATTATAGTGATATGAATTTTATATTTGTAATTTTTTTTAAATAAATATATTAATTGATTAATGATGTTATGATATTTGTTGGCATGGGTTAATTTTGGTTAGGTTTATTAAGGTTAGTTACTCAGTTTTTTTTAGAATTTTTTTTATGTTTGAAAAGCTTTAAAATAAGCATTTTTAAATTATCTTAGTTGTGATGAGTTAAAGTTTAGTTTTAAAGAATTTTTTTATGCTCTAAAATTATTAAGATAAATTTTCATAAATGATCATACTTATGATGATGAGTTAAAATTTTAGGAAAGTCATTATTATAGCAAATATTTTGAAATTGTGTTTTAATGGTTGTGTATATAGAACATTCTATAAGAAAGTGATTTTCATTTCCAATAATCCTCTTGGTGTCACAAAGATGAGAAATTCTTTTATTCCATTGCGTTTCTAGAAATTGTTTGGCACCATGTTTCACTATGGAGCTCGTGAGATTTTGTTCTTATTTTAGCAATGTTGTTTATCTTTATGCTAGTTAAAAGAGAGAGATACATTTGATCTTCTATTTTATGGTTATTTATCTCCTTATAATATCTTAATTTTCTTGTATCCTCTAACTCTTTATCACACCACATCTTCTACTTAAATTTAGATGTAATAGTACCTTTAATATTATCACTAATTTGCTAAGTGACATCTTCTTAGACTCTCCAATTATTTAGCCAAGACTTGGCATCTTTATGTCAATCTTGATCAAGTCATAGGTGGTTTTGACTCAAGTATGAAGCAGTCTTCAAAAACCTATCGTCTCCCATGGTGTTTATCTTTCCCTTATGCATTATGTATCCAATCATAGCCATGCTTTCACTTTTATGAGGAGGATAGGATAGGGTATATTACATTTAATTTTTAGCTTATATGTTATAAAGAGCTTTTGGATTTGCTCTATCCTTCTACATGGTTCTATAAAGATGTTGCAGCCCCAAACTTCACATCCATATAAGATAATAGGGGTTATGAGGGTCTCAAAAGGGAGTTTCTTCATATTCTAAAGTCCATAGTCCATAGTCTCAAAGAGGAGGTATACTAATTTACAATTTTTTTCAATTCCATAGGAAGCTTTTCACCATCCATTAATCATTTTATCAATGCTATAGTTCTAATTGAGATTATGATGAAGATCTACTCCAATATATTTGTATGAAGTCACTTCCTCCAAGTTGTCATTGTCATACATGAAATTATCACAAGTGATCTTTTGGGATTTGATTATCATGAATTTTGTTTTGTCAATGTTAACAGTCATACCCATACATGAGAAAAAATCTTTAAGGGTTTTTAGTTTCTTTTCAAGATCATAGAGACTTATGATCATAAGAACAATATCATCAACATAGAGAAGGATAATGGATGATGACAATACCCACCAAAGTTGTGCCAACACAACTTGCCTCTTCCAAACAACCCTCTAGCTTGTCGATGTAATTACCAAAAATGGTAGGGGGTAGGGGACAACCTTGCTTAATTAATTTCTTCTAACCATCCCTCAGAGTTCCTAAACTTTGTAATAACCTTCTCGTACAATCTTATCGTAGAATCTCTCA
Source organism: Pseudotsuga menziesii (assembly GCA_001517045.1). Classification (NCBI taxonomy): domain Eukaryota; kingdom Viridiplantae; phylum Streptophyta; class Pinopsida; order Pinales; family Pinaceae; genus Pseudotsuga; species Pseudotsuga menziesii. Next base: position 106,773 of record LPNX010227611.1, read on the forward strand.
ACTCGAAAGTGACTTTTAGCTCTTCTAATCCATTCCAAAGGTTAGTTTTGGGCACTATGTCAAAGGTTTTTCTAAAGTTAACAAAGCAACACAAAAGATTGGTTTTATTGTTGCGACACTCCTCATGAATGGTCCTAAGAGTAACAAGGTGGTCCACAATTGAAGGATAGCCTTGAAATCATGCCCGACTTTTTACTCTTTTTCTATGACTTTCTAGCCATATGTTTTAATCTTTTTCCAAAATAATTCCATATAATTTGGAAAAAATATGGCTAATCATAATCATCCTATAATTAGATGGATTGTTTTTATCTCTTTTTTAAAAATATGAACAATGAGAGTTTTTGTTTAGGGTTTAGGGAATCTCTGTTTGACTGTTAAATTGAAGAGCCTATGGATGTTGTTAATCCCTAAATATTGGGCACATTTCCCACTATAGAGTGGCTAATTACCCCCTATATTGTAGTGTATTTTATATTATTGATGTCGGCTTGGGTCTATTAGTTGTTATTGTGCACCTTTGTCTCATATATATAGGAAGGAGATATTTTCATTTTAGTCATCGTTGTATCTTATTGTCATATGTACTTAATACATTGTGTAATGAGGTTTCTTCCTCGAAGAGGATTGCTACTTACCTCTGTTATTCATTAGTAAGACGTGGATTACTTTCTTCTGGTCTATTTCTGCTATTTTAATGTTATTTCTAGGACTTAGTTGCATAACATCTGGTATCATAGCTCTTTCATTGGGACTGGTTTCTGCAAAACGAGTCATCTTGGAATTTTTGCTACAAATTTTTTTATTCAGAGTTTGAGGTTAAAAAATTACCTCTAGAACAGACCGAGCTATCTTTAGTTTAACATTTAGGTCATGAGACATCACATTTTCAAAGATATTAGCCTTGGAATGTAGGGTTTTTTACTAGTCCAAAAACTAGTCTAAAACAGGTGTTCTGGGAATAAGGTCATATATTGGGCATCCGAGATCCCAATTGAGTGAGACCTATTACATCATAAAGAAGATGGACCAAGCTATATGTGGTAGGGTTTTTAGAATCAAATACAAAATACTGCACATGCAGCATACCGTACAAGTTTGTTCTTTTGAAAGGACAAAAAATAAGAAGTCTTGGGAGATTTGCAATAACTTTTTATTGACACATCCAAGTTAGGCCAGACCCACGAAATCAAAAAGAAGACACATCAAGATACCACAAGACAAAGTTTCAAACCTAGAGGAGTTGAATTCACATATTTACATTAGCTCCAAGTTGAGGACTAAATAGTCTCCCAATTAGGGTTTGAGAAAGGTACTCCATTTTCAATTTGAATAACTTTGAGTAGAAGGATCTATTTTGGTGAACCTTAGAGTTTGAGATCTATTTATATTGTGTAAGTAGAAGTTTGAGACCTAGAAATTTGATGATTCACTACATCACCATGGTTTCAACTCAGATCCAATGAACTACTCTACTCCCAACATTGACATGATAAGGTTTGATGACAATGATCCAATAACTTGGATATTCCAGATGGAGCAATTCTTTAATCTACACTGGGTGTCAACTTTGCAAAAGGTAACTATTGCATCCTTAAATTTAGAGCTTAATCAATATGTATGGTATCAATGGCTTTGTGACCATAAAAATGACTCTATTATCTCTTGGTCAATATTCACAGAAGAATTGATTGCACATTATGGAGATATAAAAAGCAACACCTTCTTTAGCTAGTTGGTAAATATCAAACAAAAAGGTCTAGTTACAAAGCATATCAAGCAGTTTCAAAAGCTAAGACTTAAAGTGAATAATATTTCAAAATATAATTTGTTGGATCTATTTATTGGAACCATGAAGGATAACATTCAACATGAGGTGCATCTCTTTGAACCACCATCCTTGGAGAAGGATTTCATGATGGTAAGAAGGTTGTCCAAGTAAAAATATGGTGATGGACACTTGAAATTCCACTTCCAACACCTACAAAGAGAATGATGTTCCTTATTCTAACCCACCTCAAAGGTTGACACCTCAACAATTAGAGGAAAGAAGAGAAAAATGTATATGCTTTAATTGTGATAGAAAGTACAGTAAGGGACATAAGTGTGGAGAAATGAAATTATTCTACATAGAAGGTGAAGAGGAAGAACAAAAAGAACATGAACCATCGCAAGGGAACAAACTAGAAGTGATTACTCCCACCATAACTTGTTATGCTTTGGATGGAATTAACACTCCTCAAACTCTCAAGATCGAAGGATATATCAAAAATAAAAATAAAAGATAACAATGTTGATTGCTTCTAGTAGTACTCATAATTTCATTCACTTTAAAGTAGCCAAAGACCTCAATTTCTTTGTATATCCAACACCAGAATCTCAAGTAATGATTGCAGATGGAGGAACCATCAATTGTTCAGGGAAATTTCATAATATCAATTTTTCTATGGGAGGATATGTATTGAATAGTCCTATGATTGTTATCCCAAAGGGTGGCGTTGATGTTGTATTGGGGGTTCAATGGTTACAATCATTGGGAATGGTGGCTTTTAATTTTCAGAATATTTTCATGAATTTTTCCTAGGAAGGAAAAGAATTTGTGTTAAATGGTATCACAAGGAAACCAATCAAGGTGATTAGCTCTAATGGTATAACAAAATTGTTAAAGAAATGACAACTAGGTGTCATTTCATAGTTATGCTCACTAGATGTTCAAACATCTAAGGGTCCCATTTCCCCTTATTTACATGGGGTGATTAATAAGCCTTTTAAGATTATATTTGAAGATATTCCAAAAAGTCTTCCACCTGTTCGAGATCTGGACCATCCTATTCACTTAATTCCAGGAAGAGTTCATTCTAGCATTAGACCTTACAGATACCCCTATGGCCAGAAGAATGAAATGGAGCATATGGTTGAAGTAGTGGTAGGAAAATATACAGTTCAAGAATTGGTAGATCGTATAGAGCACCAACAAGAAATTATCCAAATCCTAAAGATTTCAAAAAACATGATTAAATGACAGGCATATCAATGACATCGTTAAAAGGAGTTTTGAAGAAGGAAAAATCATACGGGAACCTAAAAAATTCATCAAAACAAGGACCAAACAACTACAAAATCAGGTTATTATTGAGTACCTCATTAAGTGGAACAACTTACTAGTTACATATTCAACATGGGAAGATGATTCATTCATACAAATGCATCCACAACTACCTAGGCGTTGATGACAACGCTTGTCTGAAGGAAAGGGGCATGTTAAGCCCTAAATATTAGGCACATTCCCCCTATAGAGTGGCACATTACCCCCTATATTGTAGTGTATTACATACTATTGATGTTGGTTTTGGTCTGTTAGTGGTTCTATTAGTTGTTATTGTGCACATTTGTCTCGTATATATAGAAATAAGATATTTTCATTTTAGTCATCATTGTATCTTGTTTTGTCTTATGTACTTAGTACATTGTGTAAGGAGGTTCATTCCTCGAAGAAGATTGCTACTGATCTCTGTTATTCATTATTTAAGCGTGGATTACTTTCTTCTGGTTTATTTCTGTTAATTTTATGTTCTTTTGGGGACTTGGTTTCATAACATATGTGAAGTATGAGTATAGGCCTACCAATTTTAAATATTTATGCTTGGTATCCTTCGATGTCTTTAGCTTTCCCTTTTGCAGGTTGCTTTACTACAAACTTTGTGTCTTCTAAAGATAAAACTTGTTCCTCTATAAAAATGGTTTGAATGTTTTCCATGACAACAAAGGATTAATAAGCATTTTAAAGGTAGGAATTCAAGTCCCTAAAGAGAATATGATTGTTTTCTATAGTTTTATGACTTAAATTTTTCCTCCAAATTTTCTTAGGGTCTACCTTATAAGAGACGTGCAAAATATTCTCTAGATTTCTATTTAAATAACACATTTATTTATTTATTTTGTCAATTCTCGCTAGCTCATTCGGTTAAGGTGTGGGTCTCGTCAGCAGAGCGACCTGGGTTCAATCCCCTTAGGGGTGAGTTAGTTGGGAGGAGACACCCAAAAATCCAGCCATGTTAGAGGTTGGTGTGGCCCAAGCCAAATGCGATCCTCAGGTGATTTTGACAGCTTAGATGCCCCTGGGTTGTGGTTTCTTAGCCAATGGTTGAAATGCATTGGCCCCGAGTGACGGTCATTTCTTACAACAACAAAAAAAACACATTTTTTTTCTTTTAATTAGGGATTTGTACCTTTAGATCTTGTCGATTTTTAAAAACTCATTAGAAGAATCCCTAATCAATTTTCTAACATGCTTTATCATACCAAGGGTTGGTCGTTCTATTATCCCTTTTATATGACACTATGGTAAAGAACTTGTTAATGGAAGTAGAGAGGGTTGTTGTAAAATTATGATATAGGTCTTCAATATTGCCCTTAGTTAATAGTATATTTAATCCATTATTTAAATCCATTAAAAACGTATCAGTGTTATTTTAATCGAAGGTCAAGTGTTTTATTATTATATTTCTCTGTTATGGGGTTTATGTGCCTGTAAAATTTTAGTGTTAGGGTTAAATGATTATGGTCAAAGTTAGGCCCATGGTCATTTGATAAGTCAAAATTTACTATTTGATTGTATATCAAGATATCAGATATCACATAATCTACAACACTGCTACCCAAACCATGGATAACTAGTTGGATTGAACAACCACTTGATAATACCATTGCAAATTGTTAGATATTAAGAACAACAAAGTTTGATTAGCTCGGTACCAGATAAATTCTCAACCAAGTCTTTACTGTTTCTTTTATATCTACTAGCTAAAACAAGGTCCTTATCTAACCATAGAGGATTGGGGTTAGAATCATTTCTTAAGATAATAGCTTGGTTAGTGACTATTTTAGCATTAAATTCTCCTAATAAGAGGATGTTGCATTCATTTCTTAGGTCAGAAATATCATAATCCAAGCCATTCTAAGGACAATTTTTTATCTAGATTGTGTTTTTTATAAATGATAAAATTAATAGACGCAAAATAGCATATTGTTATATAAATCTTCGTGTATTAATAAAATTGAATCTCTATCCACCTGTGTTGATTGAAAATAATTTTTTGTGAAGTATAATATAAGAAAAAATGGTACCTGGATGCGGGTGATACAAATGCTAAAACGAACACATGGGACGCTGGAGGGGTCAGCCCGCCATCTACTTGATGTCACCATTGCATCACTCCTTGGTTGCGTGCATTTACTCCATGCTTGGACGTGGCCATCTCCAGGACATTCGATGGGACATGACCATCACCTCAGCGCAAGGATTTTTGAATGTTCCACCCTGGTGTCTAGGTCGACGAGCCATCAGTATTAAACCTTGGATCCTTCTTCATCTGGGTCATTCCCTCTTAGCACTCTTGCAGCTCTGCCTCCAACACCCTCTTGCTTAATATGTCCTCTGTAATTATGATCCAGGCCCTGAATTTTCCATATCCTTATTCCAACCAGTCATGTCTCGAAGGTAACACGGCATACCTCGTCATGGTCGTCAAGGAAGAGGTGCCCAGCCTAAATGCCACATTCTGCTCACCACACAGACGAGTGGGGATGGTTTTGACGCAAAAATACCTGAAGCGGTTCGTCTAATGGTAAATGATTGGGAATACGAATTGTTTGGAGTTGACAATGCAGCGGGATGTAACCTGGAGCGAAGAAGGAATTACTGGGTCATAAAGAATCTTCGCATTCGGCTTATCCTCCATTTTCACTCCCATCCTTTGGCACCTGCTCCTCCTGCACCTTCTGCGCCTCCCCCACCTTTGGCTTCTCTGGATCCTCCACCCCCACTACCTGCTCCAGCTGTCTCCACAACCCCCCTAGCTTAAGCCTCTGCACCTNCCCCCTGCAACTTCTATGGACTGTATGCTTCCTCCCCCCAACACCACAGAGCCGCATAAAATCTCTCTCGGCAGAAAACGCACCCCTAGCCTAGCTATGGCTAGAAATACTGCCCCTCTCCTGGTGAAACAACCCTTTACAGGTACCGATGTTGAGGATGATCCTTCCAGCGATGAGGCAATGGATTCTTCCAGTGATGATGCGGCAGATGCGATGGACGAGCCAAATAAGCCAGTCTCCACTGGCTTCGGTCTCCCTATCGTTGAGGAACCTTACCACAATTCTTAACCAGATTTTGTCATTGTTTTTGTCAATGGTTTTTATGTTCTTTTAGGAAGACTGTGGGCTCTTCATGGCCTGAATTTTGTCTATCAGTTCTATCTCAGGAACCTTCATGTCTTTTTTGTATAAGTTACTCTTTTCTTCTTGGGCCTGTTTTCCCTCTTGGATGGAGGGTCTTTTTGTTTGGATATGTTTTCCCTCTTGGAGGGAGTGTTAGGATTATTAATCCTCCCTTGACCAAATTTGGTCATATGTCTAAATTGGGAGTCATGTCTAAATCGGGAGTCCATTCAGTCTATTTATAGTCATTAGCACCATTGGGTAAACTTGACCTAATTGGGGCACATGTTTCAGTTACTAAAGTGTGGGGAACACTAATTGAGGCTCACTGCCACTTATTGCACTTGATTGCATAAGTTTAGGAGACTCCTAGACCAATCCCTATAATTTAGGAAGCCACTGGGAGTGCCGAAACCAACCAAGGTCAGTTCACTTCAGTTAATGACTAGTCAAGCTAAGTTAGGAGTCAGTTACATTCAGTTCAAGTCCTCCACATTCAGTTAGAGCTAGGTTTACTTGACTGCACACATGTGGGGCGCATTTCTCACCTACCACAGTCAGTTAACCATTGGTTAACACTAAATGTAACACTTGAGTTGTGTTTTAGAGCTCTGATGAACTCCGGTTATGGTTTAGACAAGGTCAGTTAATTATTGAGTCCTCCGATATTGATTTAGACAAGGTCTTGGTTACCTACAGTCAAGTAGAGTCTAATCAATTCGAACTTCCTCATGTGGATTTGAATTGCTTGTGGCTATTAAAGCCATTTTACTTCATTGTAATTATCATCTGGATTACTTTTTGGTTAATGAAAGCATTCACAGCTGCAAGCCTTTTGCACTGTTTCATTCTTCAATTGCTGAGTAAATTGTGAGATCTTCTTTGTGAGTTGTGTGTTTGTCTACAGATCTATGTGCTCAATTTAATATGGTATCAGAGCCTCGATGGACAAGGCACTTCTCCTCCTCAGATATCCTACTGGATCATTTTTTTTGTTTTGCATGTACAACTTCGAAATGAATTCATCAGTTCCTCTTCTCACCCGATCCTCAAACTATTATGAATGGAAGGTGAAGATGATTGGATTTCTGAATAGACAACATCTCTTTTGGGTATCTGATGGATTCGGTAGAAATTATTTTGAGAGTGAAAATGACTGGCTAAATGCAAAGGATGCAGCTTTTGAAATATTGAAACTGGCTCTTTCTCCTAGCATGCGCTACCTCAGTAGATCTATTAAATATCCATAGGAACTCTGGACAAGATTGGAAAGAACCTTTGGAATGGTTGATGAGGATAATAATAGCACTTGGGAGAGCACATCCAGCACCATAAGCATCCTTGATTCAAAAGTCTCGACCTCTACTCTCTCTGATGAAGTTGTTCAAGATGAAGATGAAGCAGAAGCTTCTACACAGTCAATTCGAATTGAAGAAAGTCTCCATGCAGTGACTCCTTCTCCTGATGCTCCGGAAGTTCATGAGATCTCTGATATCTCATCTTCTCATATTGCTGAAATAGAAGAAGACATTCGAATCTCTGATATTGAAGAAAAATTCTGCTGCACTTCCATGCAAACATTCACCGGTGATTTTCCTTTAAATTCTGTGCAAAATTTACCAGTAATTGCTTCCGAAAGTGAAGAGAAATTTGATCTTTCTTCCTCTAATGTTGTTGCTGGTGTGCAAATATGTAAAAACTTGGATATTTTGGAAGAAATATCAGATTATAAGAGTGACACATTCGCTCCCCATGATCTATATTTTCCAGCAAA
>LPNX010227611.1:115197-157907 GCA_001517045.1 Pseudotsuga menziesii
TGTTTGTCTACAGATCTATGTGCTCAATTTAATAGGGAGGGCTTGGTACTCTTCTTAGAACTTGTCTACTTGCTAATCCCTTTGAGCAAGAATGCATCTCTGCATTGTACCCTTTTTTGCAACATTATATATATATATATATTTGTAAGTTAGGAAACTATTATATTAAAAAAAGGAAACAATGTTGCAAAAAAGGGTACAATGCAGAGATGCATATATATATATATATAAGAAAAAATGGTATTTCTTATGTAACAAGCTATGCTTACAATCCCTCTATAAGAGGATCTCTTATTCCATACTAACCACAAGATTAATCCTTCTATGTTAAAAACCTTAGATTATTCATGCTCCTAAGTTTTAGGCAATATAATATCAATTTCATCCAATTACCAACTCAACATGAACCCTTGCTCCAAGGAAATCCATGAAAGTTCCAAGAGAGGATCTAAAGTGTCTCAAATTTCTATTTATCATTATCCTTTCCGTCTTTATCCCTAAGAATAACTTTTATATTCATAATTATTGCCCATTTTCCTTTCTTTCTAGCTTCTTTTACCTTTTGAACTTCATTTTTTAATTTGGGTTAAGCTTTTGGCGTGTATGTCAAAATTGCATTTAATGATAAATTTGTTCTTGTAAATTTCAAGAAAAGTTTACAAATGGTTTGTGTGCATGTAAATTAATTTAGTGATAAATGTATAATTTAAAAAAAAATATGAACGTAATTTACACAAAATGCACTCGGACGTACATATTTTTTAAAATTTTATGTTGAAATTTATATTTTTTTAATTAATTTTCGAAACTAACCATTGAATGTTTAATTATGTTTTATATACATGGGTGTGCATGTAAACTTTTTTTTACTCGTTACAAAAATTGAAAAAGAAAAAATAGCCTTTTGAATAACATGCATTGGTTTGAGGTGTATATATTTTTTAAATTATTTTTGTTATGTACTTTTTATGTTTTTGATTTTCTTGTGTATTGATTCAAAGGTGTGGACATAGATTTATGAGTGTAAGTTTGAAAAGAAAATTTAAAAACACTATCATATGAACCTAGAAACCCATAAATTATATGCCAATGGATAAACTATTTGTTGAAGAATCTATTGGCATGAAACCCGTCACCTAAGGTGCATCCTAGGACAGAATTAGGTAGGATAAAGAGAAAATTAAAATTAAAATTACAGAAAAATGTTTAAAGCTTGTTTTTAAAGCCCTCAATCGAGGTGTTAAAAACTATTGATCGAGGTTTTGGGAAGATTTTTAAATACCTCGATCAAGAGTTTAAGTGTCTTAAACCAAAAAATCGACCAAGCTCTTTAAAATAATTTAAAAAAAAACTCGATTAGAGTTTTAAAAATTTTGATCGAGCTTTTAAAAGCACAATGTCGCATTTTAAGAAGCTCGATCTAGAGTTTTAAAAGACAAGATCTAGTTTTTAAAAGCTAGATCGATCTTTTTATAAACTCTAGATTGAGCTTTTAAATGCTAGAATGAGGGTTAAGAAAACCTTCAATCAAGCTATCTAGTTCAATCAATAGTTTTTTCAACCCTTGATCGAGCTTCTGAAAATAGCTCAATCGGGTGCTTTTTTAAGCCATCGATCAAGGGCTTAACAAAAGCTCGATAGATCTCATTTTTACCATTCTCATGCCCTTCGCTTGCCAAAAAGTGTTACCCATGTCTTCATGGGAACACCTAGTCATCGTTAGGGTTAACCAAATCACCCAATCATTGCTATGGTTAAGCAATCACTTAAACCAAATCACCCGTGTTTAAGAGTATGTGAGAGACGGTTGAAAATTGTATTTTAATCTTCACATCTCTTTTCCATTCCAACCCAAAGTAGATTTAAGGTTACCAAAATAGCTTTGAAACACATAGTTGTTTTGTTCAATTGCAATAGCTCAATGCCTTATGAAAATAATATGTTGGAATTTTTTTTCTTTTATTTGATATATATTTTGAAATGACTAAACAATACTTGGAATAAACTTATATTTAATTTTATCTTACTTAAAATATTTTTAAAACAAGAACCACGTGGTAATATTTTCCCTATGTTGTTACCAAAGAGAATTTGGAAAAAGTGCCAAAAGTGAAATTGCACCCTACTACCAAAATTATGTAAAATTGAAAGCAATGTCTTAGAAGTATGTGTACCCGTTCTACACTGGAATCCACAAGGTTAAGGAAAACCAACAAAGAGACACCTCCTTTCCCTTCGACATGATAACATGATATAAAAACTATGGAGATTCTAGGGCAAATAACAACTAGCCCTCTATGGAGCATAAACTCTATCATGCAACAAACCTGCCATTTCCCTGGAAATACATACAATTACACGTACTAGAAATGGAGAGTGAAGCACAAGTCCATGGATGAATTACTCTCCTCTTCTCTCCTTAATTCACATTCTTCTCGTTACAATTCAACATTCTCTTTATTAATAATGACATGAATGAAAAATAAAACCACTCTCTAGTCGTGCTAGATTAAACCATATCTAAGGGCATGTAGCGAGTTAGACACATGGGGGATTCACTTTGTTGAGCAATATCTTATCACGTTTGTTCATAAAAGGAGTTTTTTAATTATGAAAAATAAGGTCAATATATTATAGGTATTGGGGGTCGATGAATTAGGTATGGGGGGTTTATAGGTATTGTGGGGGTATTAAAAAAGGGGTTCTAGTAAAAATAAGGAATATATTGTAAAAATAGGGGTTTTTTAATTGGAAATATGTATAAGGAGGGGGGATCAACAAAATGATTTTTGCAAGTAATTATCAATATCTAGTGAAATTAGGGGTATTCTTTAATATCCCATAAACAAAGGTGCTATGACATGGTTTCACTAAGTGAAGGCCCCGTGGTTAGACATGGAGATAAACCAGACAAAACAAAGGAACCTCATATATGTAGGAAATGTTTGGAATACGAATCAAGCCAAAGTTAGAAGGATTGATATATAACAAAAATTGGGAATTGAAAAAATATACGACTGTAAACATAGAAAAATCATGGCAGATGATCTCTACCCAGAGATCATTTAAGTAATGAGACACCTAGAGATCTTTTAAGTCATGATATTGAAAAATAAACAAGCATAGTAAGGTTTCATATAAAAATAATTGGTCGTTAAATTGGATATAACATATGAAATCCCTATTCATCATTAATGATATCGACCATGCCAAAAGAGTAAATGTTCAAATCAGTTATATCAATAGGTTCTTTTTACAAATAATATCGTCCTTTTGTGTATAGGAATAGCCACTGATAAGTTCGATTCAAATTGAATAGGTTATCCACTTCTCAATTATATTGTTGGGCCATGGAATCATATATATATGTACAGTGTGCCTTCAAGGAAATCCAATTTGAAACTAAACACTTGTAATTTATTATTAGAAGCTTTAGAGCCAATGATGCACTTAGTTAGACATATTGCTAACTTTGAAAAAGCTTCTCTTAGAAGGATTCTAAATTACTAATTTAACTATAGACTACATGAGCCATTAGAAGGATGAAAATACATGACTAAGTTCTCGGTCACTAGTTTAAATGCATCAATAGTTGATATGATGATGCCTGCATATATTTACCAATTTCACATCATTATAATAGTAGAATGGAATGGAGAGAATCACCATAAGCAACATCCAAGGAGCTATAAAAGAAATAAATACAAATACAACTTATCATTCCTAAATAAGTAAGTAATGTAAGATGTGTTAAGGTTCTAGAATGTAGTACTCTAAACATGCTACAATTTGAATATTTTTAGGCCACATTTTTTCAATCATTTTTTTTCCAAATATTGTGAAAAAACAGTGACTGCAGTAGTACCCTAGACATGAGTGTTAAGAGAAAAGAGGAACTTACATGGGCATGGATCATGTACATGCATCTGTAGGTGTCACCATATATATATGCAATGAGTAATTGGATGAGGAACGTCGAATTATGTGAATATTTCGTTGTCGACTGCAAGTGATGTCACCATTAAAACCTGTTATGATGTTGATTTTGCTCTGAATATCCTACTTTCTATGCAATGGATCCATGATGTACCCTCCAATGATATCCATCGCTATATCTGTTGCATACTTCCGTTTGGAAACTATCTTATTCTTCCCCCAAAAAATCCATGACTGTCACAAGAGCTATCTATTGAGTTGCAGAGCATTTAATACGGCTGCATCAGGGTTGATCACAGTTGGATCTCAAGTAGCTCAAGATCCAACGATCATCAAGCTTGTTGTAGCCGCATTAAATGCTCTACAACTCAATGGATAACTCTTGCCGACTGTCATTGGCTCCTAACAACAATTGTCGGCTTCTCCCAACATATGTCACTTCTATATTTACAAGTACTGAGCACAATCTGCATTAATATATTTCCAAAGTGTTAACATCAACACGTCACCACCTCTAGGCTACGGATCCTAATGGTAGAGGTCGACGACTTAGAGAATAAAAGACTTTGTAAAACTTTGGTTTATAATATTTTTAGGTGTATACGGTCCAATTTGATCGAAACTATCGTTTGCAATATGCCCCCTGCATACACAAGGACATACCAAGTGAAATAAAATAAAATGCATATAGTTTTTCAAATATGAAAAGAAATGTGTTACACTAATAATTATTAATATAAATTTAAGTTGGAGATATATTCTAAATATATTTTGGATTTTAAGTTGGATATATATTATAAATATATTTTGAATTTTATCATGGATGTTTTTATGATGAATAATTAATAGGAGGTAATTTGTATAATTACATTGTGTCTCTGTTTCATAGGAACGGTTTTCACCTTATGAGAAACTCGTTTCAAAGGTTCCCGTGTTTCAGGGAACTTGGGAACCGGAATGAAACATCCTTGATTGACTAGAAACGGTTTCTGGAACTTGGGAACAATTAGGGAATTTTGATAGGAAAAAATGAGAACGTGGAAACAACAAACTAGGCGTTCCAATGAAAGGTGACTGCTACGTGTTCCCTGAAGCCAAGGAAACAACCTCTAGCTCCTCGTCGAAGGGAAACAAAGATACATTTTCAGTTCGTAGTTCCATAAAATTTCCTTGCGCTGACAAAACCTCCAGCAAATTATAGCTGCAAAAACCGTTCCCATGAATTCTTAAGCTTAATTAATAAATGCATGCACTACGCCCTTCATTAACAGACATAAGAAGATTGAGCTCTTCATTGCTAGCATGTGAAGGTGGATAGATTGAAGAAATTCAATGACTTAATATGAAATTTCTCATTTACACATTATGTCAAACACTTGATCAAACTAGGGTTTATGATTAAAAATTACTTCTTTAATTTGAAATATAAATCACCTCAGATAAAGAATTTTCCAAGACTGAAGCAAACCATTCACACATGAATACACAGGAAATTTTGGTCAAAGACCGGTCAAAGTCCCAACTCCTGGGGAAAACCCAAGAAAGAGAAAACTATAATTAAAAGGAGAATCTCATAAAATTTTCCAACAACACAGAAAAAAAATTCTTCTGACCCTCACCGGCAAAATATCTAAAATCACTTCAACAACAAATTACCTCGATTTTTGTGCAAAAAGTGTTGTACAGTTGTTTTACCTTCACACGTGTCTGTACGGACCGTACGGATCTGCCACACGTGTGGACTATACGAACTGTACTTTTTTTCACTATTATGTTTCCTCAAGAATTGTGCCCAACCTGTAATTAATGCGGTATGGTCCTATCATACTGCTGTACAAATATGCCTCGATTTTTGTGCCTCACACGTGTGTTGCACGGATCTGACAGGTGCATTTAATGTGGTTGTACTTTGTTGTTGCTTGCATTGGGAATCATGCCCACTTAGGGTTTTTCCTCTCTCCTTTAGTCTCAATCTTCTCTCTCTCTCTCCTCATTGATGGTGGTGTTTCTAATTTGTCCTTTACCCTAGTTTTATACTTTAAAAATTGTAACTACTTCTATAACTACCTAATATGTGGTTGAGATTCATTTACAAGATCTAGGGTGATCATTAAATGCACTCTCATTTAATAATAACTCGCTTTAATTATTAAATGTCATTTAAATTAGACCCAATACAATAAAGTACAAAACATCATTTATTTATATATAATTCCACTTTATACATAAATATACACAAGGAACAAATTACATGTCATCTTTATCAAACAACACCAAAACTATAAAGAGGACCTTCAGAGTTAATTTTCTAACACTCCCTCTTAACAAGGAAGGTCACCAACACTAACTCCATCTCTGACTCATGCAACATTTCCCTCATACTCTGGAATCAATCTTGGAAACAGATGCTCTACCTCAAATTGAAACTCTGAAGCCTGAGACCCGACCCGAGTCTCTTCCAACTACTCGTATGTACCATTACTGGACTGGATGAGCCTCCTGCCAGTGCTTTGGAGAGAGTCACTCTCCTCTTCAGGACCATATCTATCAAATGAAACATCATCCTTGTTCTCTGACTCTGATTGCCACCCTCCTGCTCCTACTCCTGGTCGTACTATATGACCTCTCAGGACATAGAGTCCGTCCCTACAATCCCCTAATAGAATAGTGGTCCCAACTGGCTAATCTCTTTGGTACAGGAAGACATGGACAGACCTTGCCATCATTCCATATCCTTCATCCTCAAAGGATGATACTGAGAGTTTTTTGACTCTCATCTCAGGTACAAACAATACACCGTGTATTTCAAGGAACTCTCCAAGGTCTAGTTGGAACCTGATTGTTCCAACCCCTCATATCGCAATCTAGAGAATATCAATATCTGTTTGAATGAAATGTCCTGGCCCTAATGTTGTGATCATCTGAAAGGAATCATAGACTCTAGTCATATGTATGGTTGCACCATTGTCAACAACCTAGACAATCTCAAAGTACGATCTTCCTACACTGGAATCAATTGAGACAAGAGAAAATTCTTGCTCAAATTTCATGGCATAATCTTCTACTGCTGTAGAGGCTACCACATCTCTTTCATTCTTCTCTTTCATAATATTTTTTGTAGGACATTTCGAAGAATAGTGTCCCATCTTCCCACAATGGTAGCATCTGATCTGACTGAGGTCTTTCTTCTTCTTGTTTGTCTTTGCTGCAAGAGCAACATGATGCTCCACCTCATCATTGACTTGACCACCCAGAGCTCCCTCTCGAATCTCCTCTTGGGTAAAATCATCCTAAAGCCTGGACCAGTCTGGAAGTTTCTCTCTACCAACAATACGTTTGACAAAAACCTCCTATTTCTTGGTGAAACCCTTCAGGGCTATCGAAAACAACTCTGAATCTGAGATAGTTTCTCCTACAATTTCCAACTCATCTTTGACCTGAGCCACTCGAGTTAGATAGGAGGTTACACTTTCATCTTTGGTCATATTCACATTGTGTAACTTGCCCTTCAGCGCCATCTTCTGGTTCTCGTTCTTTGCCTCGAACAACTGCTTCAGGGTGTCCCACATGTCATTGGCGGTCTTCTTCTTTGCCAAATGCGGAATAAGATGATATTTTACCCCATCTAAGATCACCCTCTGAGCTTTAAATTCAAGGGATTCATGTTCTTCTAAGTCATCCTTGTTAGTGGGCTTCTTCTAAGCTCTATATCTTTCATTCTTTGAGCACCTTAGTTATCCTAACCTTCCAAGGTAGATAGCTGGATATGCCATCCAACCTATCTTCATACCTAATATTCCTCATCTTGAAAACAACTTACAAAAAATCTTAAACTGGAAATACAACACAACTCTTCTGTGATTCACAACTTTGAATATTACTTCAACCTCAACTCTAATATCTTGAAGAAATTCAATGACTTAATATGAAATTTCTCATTCACATTATGTCAAACACTTGATCAAACTATGGTTTATGATTAAAAATTACTTCTTTAATTTGAAATATAAATCGCCATGTTCAAGAACTTTCCAAGGCTGAAGCAAACCCTTCACACATGAATACACAAGAAATTTTGGTCAAAGACCAGGAAAACCCCCAACTCATGGGGAAAACCCTAGAAAGAGAAAATTATCATTGAAAGGAGAATCTCAGAAATTTTCCCAACAATAAAGAAAAAAAATTCTTGTGACCCTCGTAGGAAAAATACCCAAAATCACTTCAACAACAAATTACCTTGATTTCTGTGCAAATAGTGTTGTATAGTTGTTGTACCTTCACATCTATCTGTATGGGATGTACAGATCTGCTACATGTGTGGATTGTATGGACTGTACTTTACTGCACTTTTATGTTGCCTCGGGAATCATGCCAATCCTGTTATAAATGAAATATGGTCCTGTCAGGCTGTTGTACAAATCTGCCTCGATTTATGTGCCTCACACGTGTGTTGTACGGATCTGACATGTGCAATTAATGTGTCTTTACTTTGTTGTTGCTGACATTGGGAATCATGCCCATTTAGGGTTTTCTCTCTCTCCTTCAGTGTTAATCTCCCCTCTCTCTCTCTCTCTCCTCATTGATGGTGGTGTTTCTAATTTGTCCTTTACCCTAGTTTTATACTTTAAAAATTGTAACTACTTCTCTAACCACCCAATATGTGGTTGAGATTCATTTACAAGATCTAGGGTCATCATTAAATGCACCCTCATTTAATAATAACTCACTTTAATTATTAAATGTCATTTAAATGATACCCAATACAATAAAGTACAAAAATCGTGTATTTATATATAATTCCACTTTATACATAAATATATACAAGGAACAAATTACATGTCCTTTATCACACAACACCAAAACTATAAAGAGGGCCTTCATAGTTAAATTTATAACATGGGCGTGACTGAGTGTTGAATTGTTGTAAAGGGTAGAGGGGAGTGTTGAATGTGTTGATTGTTAAAGGGTAGACGGGAGTGTTGAATGTGTTGATTGTTAGAGGGTCGACGAGAGTGACAATGTGCAAGTGATGAGAGATTTAGAATGGGCGTTTAGAGAGCCGATGGAAGTGACAACACAAGAGTGAGAGATTTCATTTGGGCATTGCGAGGGCTGACGAGAGTGACAATATTCATTGTTCAATCATTTAAAAATATATCCAAGGCTTAGTTTTAGTACTTGGCTTAATTTAAATGACAAATCAATCTTAATACGAATATCATACATATCATTATATGTAAGACTTAGTTCTAGTTTTAACTTTTTACTAATATTTTATTTTTAAATATATTTTATTGTCGTTCCCAACCTACAGTTTCTGGAAATTTGGGGAAAACCTCTTGATGTATCGGATACTTGTTCCCACGTTCCCAATGTTCCTAGGTTTTGGAAACGTGTGCAACATAGCATTGTATTAATAAATTAGAAACATTTGCTAAATTATTAGCTATTTATACATTGTAATTCCAAAAATTACTTCATCAAATTCTTAATTATTTATCTAATGTAATTCCAAAATTTACTTTATCAATATAATTTAATCATTAATGAATTTGGTTTGCTTATAAATTTGGTTAACAAAATAATGCCTTGTTTTTACATGGTTTTATATTTTTTTCAAAATTATAAAATATAGAACAACACATTTTATAAAAGAATAATTAATTAGTCATTAAGAAGTTTCAAATGGTCAAAATTTGCAATAGTGTAAGTGTCATGATTAATTATAGTCAAACATGGACAACCATAATAAACCATGCCCAAACAAACTAAAATGCAATATATGTATATTTAGTCATATATATATATATAACAACAACAACAAATTTTATACGATAATGATTATTGTTCTCAACTATGTCGATTTTACAGAGTTTGAGGAGAATAACATTGTAACATCCCTATATTTGTGATCCAAAGTCAAAGTTTGAGATTTTATATAGTTGAATGAATTGCATAGGAACAACTTTCCTCATTAACAAATTATCTAAGTATCATGGTTAACCATAATTAACAATGGTTATACATGGTTAACCATAACCAACCATTGTCAACCAAAATGAAACATGGTCAACCATAACCAACCATTGTCAACCAAAATGAAACATGGTCAACCATAGTCAAACAAAGTTAATGATGGTCAACTATGTTTAACCATAGTCAACCATAATCAAACATCATCTACCATTATTGATCATATTAAACATGGTGGCTTTGTGGAAAGTGATTAAGCCAACAATTAGCTTTGCTTCTTTCCTTTCCAATGGCCAAAATGCACAATCAAGTAAAGGATCATTGTCAAACATGGTCAACCATCACCAACCATGGGAAACCATGGCCATCCATAATCAAACAAGATAAAACATACTTAAGGTAAATCCTAAACAACCATGGAAAATAAAATTCAACTAAAATCAATGTAACATAGCCCCTAATGAACATGCAATGCCGCATATCCATTTAGGAATGTAGCAATTCAACATAGGTTTAAAGTTTAAACTAATATGAATGTCGCAACATGACATAACATGAACACAATAATGTTACATATAACCATTCAGGGATGTAACACTTCGACATAAGTTAGCCATAATGAATGTTGCAATACGAGATAATCATTGAGGAATATCACAATGCAACATAACCCCTTATTAACATCATTGTGACATAACCCTTGATGACCGACATAATGTGTTATAACCATTCAACCATACTCAACCATAGACAACAACGACTAACCAAAGTAAACCAAAATCAAAGTGACATAATCCTTATTAGATTTCGTAATGCAACATAACCATTCAAGAATGAAAAAAATTGACATAATTCAGGCAAGATGAATGTCTCAATGAGACATAACTATTGAGGAACATTGAAAATCCAATAACCCTTCAGGACCATGGTCAAGTAAACTCAACCTTTGTCAACCAAATTCAACCATAGTTAAACATGATTAACTATAATCATCCACTGTCAAACATAATCAGCCATATTCAACCATGATCAAATATAATCAAACATAGTCTAGCATCGTTGAACATAAGTTAATTATGCATTCAAGCCATCAAACAATAAAGAGATAAAGTCAATAACTGACTTTTCTTCTTATTCATCTGATGGCAAAAATGCACAATCACTGTCAAACATGGTCACCATAGTCAACCATTATCAACAATAGGAAACCATGGTCAATCATGGGAAACCATGGTCATCATGGTAAACCATGGTTAATCATGGAAAACCATGGTCATCATGGTAAACCACAATCGTCCACAATCAAACATGATTAACATTATTTAACCATGGTCAACTAGAGACAACCATGGCCAACCAAATTCAACCAAACTCATTGTGACTACACCTTTTTAATGAACCTCACATTGTGCAACACAACAATTCTAGAATGTAGAAGTTTGACATAAGTAAACCAATATGAATGTCATAATGTGACATAACCATTGAGAAGTGTCATAGTGTGACATAACCCTTCATGAATCTTGTAATGTGACATAACCCTTAACACATGGTGTAATGCGATATAATCTTGAGGAACATAACACTTTGATATCGGTCAACCAAGATGAATGTTATCATGAGACATAACCATTGAGCAATTTTTTAACCCAACGTAACCCTTCGACGCCTTAGCCAACCAAAGTCAACCTTAGTCAACTACTTCAACCATAATCAACCATGGTCAATTGTAGCAAACCAAAATCAATCAAACTCGATAGGACATAACCCCTAATAAACATGCAACATAACCATTCAATATTGTAACAACTCAATATAAATAAACAAAAGATACATATCATAATATAGCATGACTATTCAAAATTATTACAATGCAAAATAACCGTTAATAAACATTGCAATATATATAATTTCCTTAAATATTATTTACACATTCAATTAATATACTCATAACAAATATTTTATATATTACTTTATAATTAATAAATTTTATTCATAAATTATTATTATTCATAACTTAATAAACCTATAACAAATAATCCTTACATAACTTAATAAAGCATTCAAAATCAATCCATTCCACTCTATAGTTTTTATATCAATCCATAAATTATTATTATTCATAACTTAATAAACCTATAACAAATAATCCTTGCCTAACTTAATAAAGCATTCAAAATCAATCCATTCCACTCTATAGTTTTTATATGGATCCATCGTTCATACTCCTATAAGGTGTATATTTAACACTTTTATAAGATTCCATTCTTCATACTTCTATAAGCAGTATGGGAGTATACTTTTTAAATGTCTTCTAACTCGAACATGAATATGTAGATGTATACTTTGATACTTTTATAAGGTTCCACATTTCATATTCTTATAAGTATAGGAGTGTATTTTTTTAAAGATATGTTTTTTTTGTATATGTGTTAGTTTATAATTTTAATATGAATTTTGTTTGTATTAATAAGAATTTTTTATATAGATTAATGATTCTTACTTTTGGGTCTATGCCTTCTATAAGATATATATTTAATATATAAAGATATGAGTATATTTTTTAAAATATCTTGTACTAATAAGAATTTTTATATGGATTGTTCATACTTCTACAAGGTGTATATTTATTATTTATAGGAATATACTTTTTAAACATGTCTTCTACTATATGTGTTAGTTTGTTATTTCAATATGAATATGAATAGGTGTATACTTAATGCTTTTATAAGGTGTATATTTAATATTTATAAGAATATACTTTTTAAACATGTCTTATAGTATATGTGTTAATTTGTTATTTCAATATGAATATGAATAGGTGTATACTTCATGCTTTTATAAGGTTTCATATTAGTATAAGGTATATAAGAGTATACTTTTTGAAGATATTGTGTTAGTTTATAACTTTAATATGAATTTTGTTAAAGATATCTTCTTGTATATGTGTTAGTTTATAATTTTAATATGAATTTTGTTTGTACTGATAAGAATTTTTTTATATAGATCCATGGTTTATACTTCTAGGTTCATCCTTTTATAAGATACTTAATGTGTAAGGATATAAGGTGTATAACAGTATACTTTTTAAAAATATCTTATGTGTTAGTTTATAATTTTATTTAATTTTTGTTTGTACTAATAAGAATTTTTATATGGATCCATGGTTCATACTTCTAGGTTCATCCTCCTAGGAGGTGTATATTTAATATTTATAGGAATATACTTTTTAAACATGTCTACTATATGTGTTAGTTTATAATTCCAACATGTTTTCTTCTTCTTTTTTTTAAGGGATAAGAGGCCGTTCACCATTTGTTAGAGGATATGTGTTAGTTTATAATTCCAACATGTCTTTTTTTTTTTAAAGGGATAAGAGGTGGTTCACCATTTGTTAGAGGATATGTGTTAGTTTATAATTCCAACATGTCTTTTTTTTTAAGGGATAATTTGTTAGAGGACTAATTCACCTATCATAATATCAGCACAAGAATCGAGATTACTTTCATTCATAATTCATAAATTCATAATGGCTCAACAAGAGCATACATGTCACTTATAAGAATTGAACCTCGATGGGGAGGATAACATTCATTCCTCCAAACCACCCAAGCTACAACCAATTCCAACATGTCTTCTAGTATATGTGTTAGTTTATAATTCCAATATGAATGTGAATAGGTGTATACTTAATGCTTTTATAAGGTTTTATATTTCATATTGGTATAAGGTATATAAGAGTATACTTTTTGAAGATATTGTGTTAGTTTATAACTTTAATATGAATTTTGTTTATACTATTAAGTTTGTGTTGATTTTGATTTTAGTTATGGTTTTTTTTTTTTTAAAGAAAAAAAGCTATACTATATATAAATAGTATATGAAAAGATAGACAAGATATTACATTAAGAGAATACATAAACAAGAGACGAAAGATCCAAACTATTGATAGCTAAAAGAAAGAAGTTGTTTGGCCCCAAAAAAATTTAAGGCAAAACCTAAAAAAAGAAAGACACGACTAAGACACTAGTCCAAAGAGCCATATAGATCAACCAAAAACCCCACAAAAAAACAACACTACCTGAAAACCTGCTCAAACTAAGAATGAAAGAGCCAAATCTTATCTACAAAAGATAAAAACCCATTCATCCAAAGTTCACTCAAGATAAAACCTTCCTCCGCCTACACAATTTTTTTTTTTTGAAAAAATGTCCCCCTACCTGTTATACTTCATAAAAATAAAAACATGATATGTCCTTAAACTTGCTGATTAGCAACCCAATGTTTTTCAACCAATGAATAATGCTCCATTTTAAGCCCAATTTACAATGACGAGTCACCATAAATCCCAAAGTCATCTATCTATATTGGATAGAGAAAAAGAGAATCATCCAAAAAGCCAATAATTCCTCTTTTTAAACATTTTAGATTGCTTTAAATTAAAAACTACTCCAGCACAGCAAGAGGAGGATTTCTGCTGCGACGATCCACATATATATATATAATAGAAAATTTATCTAGAATTGGAGGGGATCAGAGTTATAACAGAAAATTTATCTAGAATTGGAGGGAATCAGAGTTCATCACCTGAAGCACGATTTCTGGGGAATCTTCGGTTGTTGAAAACTAAGCTGCCAAGGCTCTTGGAAAAAACAATCTTCAAATGAGTTACCTTCCCACGTTGCAGAGAAATTGCAGGATCTGGAAATGAAATGTACACAGTTTTTGCATAATGACATGTTACAAATAGGAGAAGGACCGATTCCGATTCTTCACTGCTATGGCAGAGAGAACAGATGTTTTGATCACTAATTCCTCTGTGGTTGATATTATCCCACGTGAGGATTCTGTTTTCCAGCGCTAACCAAATGAAATTATGGATCAGAACCACCAATTTGAGCCCACAGGCTGAAAATCAAACAATGACTAATGTGCCAGTCTGAGTTCTGACCATTTTGTGGCCATACAACCAGATAAACCCAACTATGATGCAGTGACCCATTCATGGTTGCGGTTTTTATTTTATTTTACTGTACTGTGATACTAATATTATAATGCTAACACATTGAGCCATTGCTTAGTCCCTTACTGATCAACGATGTACATTATAAAATTTATCCATCTCCATTTTGCCATAACAAGCGAGATGTTTTAAAATTCAAAAAAAATGAGGTAAAGAGACTACCTTTCTTTATCAGCTAAATCCCCCATAGGTGCGGGCCGTGCAGCCATGTCTCTGATCTGATCAGAATCTAATAGAGTGAAACACATTATTGAATGTCGCTGATCTTATCAAAATCCAATCGAGTCAAACGCATTATTGAATGTCGCTGATCTGATCAAAATTCAATCGAGTCAAGAACATTATTGAATGCTATTGATGTAGATGTGGTTCCTCCACAGATCTCGAACCAATCCCCCAGAACGTGGTAACTGGGGCCCTTGATTTCTCAGGAATCTGGAAGGATTCTAGGCGTTTCCTTTGTAATTCTCAGATCGTGGGTCTTCTGTTCAACGTTCCGTGGGAATCATATGCAGCGACATACCTCTGAATTCCTCCTTCAGTAGTGGCTGTAACAGCAATGGCCAAGATGCCGAGAGACATTCCCCTGTTCCCGAACCATTTTCCAGAACGTGGCAACTGGCATCCTTGATTGCTCAGGAAGCTGGAAGGATTCTAGGCGTTTCCTCTGTAATTCTCAGATCGTGGGTTTTCCGTTCAACGTTCCGTGGGAATACTATGCAGTGATATACACCTAATTCCTCCTTCCCTAGTGGCTGTAAGAGCAAGGGCCAAGTTTTCAGGGTACAGAGCCATGTCGACAAACATTCCCCTGTTGTCGAACCACTTTTTCAGATCGTGGGTGATCCGTTGAACGTTTCGTGGGAATCCTATGCAGTTATTTGTCTTTTAACCTTGGTAACAACAACCTCCCAAAAAGTATATCCAAGACGTTTCCTTTGTAATTCTTTGATAGTGGGTTATCTGTTGAACGTTTTTGGGAATTTTATTTAGTTATTTTTTTTTCAACCATGGGAACAATAACTTCCTATAACTTGTGACTTAGCAAAGGTTGAGACGGTGAGCCTTTATCTCAGGGGTAGCCTACTTTTCGAGCCTTGTCACAATAGGCCAATCCACAACTCTAACCTCGCCAGTGACCTCCAAAGAAATAACACATGTTCTTAACCATTAGACCCACTCAAATGCTCGAATACTATGCAGTTATACCTCTCGTTTTGCCTTCCTCAGTGGTTGTAACCGCAAGGGCTGAGTTTATATACCTCTCATTCCGCCTTCCGCAGTAACTGTAACAGCAAGGGCTGAGTTTATAAGGTACAGAGCCCTGTGGATAGACATTCCTGTTTTCCAGTAAGTGTGTTCTCGTTCTGTTTTTTCATGCCCTTCCCTTTGTTTTGGTGACATGATTGCGTGGTGGTGGAACGGCCAATACCCTGAGGGACCAAAAACTAATCCTTCAATGCTTTCTTTTACTTGACTACTCATACCCTTGGGGTCACAAAAACTATTCCCTAAATGCTTTCTTTTGCTTGACTACTCATACCCTTGGGGCCAAGGTCACAAAGGTTAAACTTATTATTATTTTTATTATTGTTGTTGTGTTAGGTGTTTGGTTTGCAAGTCTAGAGTTTTCAGTGACAACTAGCTTTATATGAAATTTAGTTAATAATTTTTTTGTTACTTTTTTTTCCACTTGAGCTGTGTTTTTTTTGTTATTTCAGCATTGGGAATGAAGGGTGACTTAGGCTTCTTGAAATGGACTCTAAAGCCCCACCATAGTTACCATTGCACCACCTTTTCAGTCCTTATTTATTCTCCTAGATCTTCAAAAAATATTATCAATTTTAGTTTATTGTCAATTTTTGAATTTTCTCATTTTTAAAATTCTTTCTTAATATATACTTATTTTTAGCTACTTTCAATCTAAAGTTATTTTGCAAATTTGGGTAAGAAGCTTCTAAGTGTTTCCAACATATTCTCATCGTTTCTAAAAGTGCACATTCTAAATACTATCACTTACACTTGTATAACATTGGTTCACATTTAATAGACTAACTTATGAATCAAAATTGATTTATATTCAACATTTTAATGCACTGATCATTCTAAATCAATTCACATTTAATTGAATAAACTCATAAACATTGACTTAATGATCAATTTTGATCTATAAACAATTGAATTTAAAATAACTTAACAAGATCAAAATTGTTGAGATTTTGAGTTTAATTATATTAAGGCTAAGAGTATATAATTTACAGTTGTAACTTCAAACTTTGTACATGTTTATTATATCGGCTGAGAACACACTTCAATTTTGCTCACTTCACTAGGTCTACATGCAACTTTGTGCTCAACATACCACATGTTCTAGTTGTAGCTTGGGAGGTCAACACCTATTGTTAATGAATTTTTATTTTAATAATTTATTTGTTTATGGTTTTTTCTTTCTTTTTGATGACATGATTATTCCCAAAATCAATTACCCTAATGCATTAGATACAACAAAGTTGTTTGGATGGAAGGGATTTGAATGCTAAAAGCACATTAGTCCTTCTCTGCATTCTTTAAAGAGGGCGAACCCTATTGACATGAGTGTTGTAAGTTCATTGTGATTTATTGTTTTTGTTATGAACCTAGCTAATTTTTTTATATAATAACCTGTATAGTTATGATTTTGACTAGAAATCTGATATGATACATTGTAGAAACTCACACCAACAATCTTTAAATCTGAAAACTAGTATGTTGTTTTCTAACTTGTTCTCAATGAAAACACTTTTGTTAATAATTAAACTCTATGTCCATGAGCTATTTTTTTTTGGGTGTGTAAGCTCATAATTTTCTTATCATGTTTAGTGAAATAACTTTGTAGTATTATATTTCAATATATGTAAAAGAGTCACTTTATATAATAAGGACTTTATCATTTTATTAGTAACACAAGTAACAAGTTACAAATTTTCCATCCTTTTGGTACGGGTTCCCACTCTTGTTTATATTTCTTACCATTTTATTAATACAAGCAACATAAATTTTTGGAGAAATTTTATTTTCTTTATCAAGATTTGTTGGTGTAATCCACTCTTGGGTGTGCATGTGCCACCAATATTTTTCATGTTTGGGATATTTATTTTAGTTATTTTTTTTTAAAGCGATCTCTAATTGTTGTTGTAGTAGTGCCATTTTGAAATATAGCTAGACAACATCATGTTGGTACCTAAATATTAATTGATTTTTGTTGTTGTGCAATAGGAGCCTAGGGTTCTAAAAAAATATGAAGATTAATATCGTGTATTGTTCCTAAAAACACTTTTGTTCAGCATTAGACTCAATGTACATGAGCTATTTTGTATGTAAGGTCAGGGTTTTGTGATAAGCTTCCAGTCCTATGCTTTTGTAGTATCATATTTCAATATATGTAAAAGGGTACCTTTATCTAATACCAGTTTTATCACTTTTGGTCAGTCAGAACTAAATTATCCATCTCTACCTTGGAGATGAATTGATATGTAATGTCCTTTTTTTCTTTGATTATATTTGAATAGCAAGAAAATATGTCCTTTTTTTCTAGGGAAAAAAAGGGCTATATCACTTTTATTACTAACTTAAACTTTAGTTTAGTTTCCTTTTAATAAAAACTTCATGTACAGTGTAAACCTTATTAATAGGAAAAAAAGTACATACATCAAGCCGACTAGCATGGTGAAGTATGTAAAAGACTCGATATCCTAGACTTAGACATCAAGTTGACTAGCCCAAAGTGTTTTTTCCCTTGGTAATCATTTGTTGTTGAACAAATGACTAATAATTTTTGAGTTTTTTACTCACACCTCCAAAGTTGGGGTAGCCGTCTTGGTGGTTAGGCCTAAGGAGGTTATCAGAGTCTATGTGTCAATGTTTAAACATGCTAGACATTAATATTGAGTCATATGGACCTATGCTAGGTTCCCCAAGGTTTTATTTTAAGTTTTGAGAAAATATTTGTTCCCGTAAACTTAAGCTATTTTTTAATAGTCTAATTGGGGAAATTAGAAATGTAATAAAAGTGTGGTTATGGGTCAGATTTTTCCACGGGAATGCTCATTTTCTAACTCAGAGCACCTGTTTTACCCAAAACCCCACTTTTCTTAAGTTTTGAGTGACAAATTTATCATTTAAGTCAAAATTCTCCAAAAAAATAAAAAAAACCAATTAAAAAATAGAAAAAAATAAAAAAAAATGGAGAAAAATCCCAAATTCCTAGATTAATGGAATCTTGTCAAATTGAATTGGGATTTGTTGCATCAACTTCTAGTAGAGTAGGCGAGTGCTCTCCTTGCTGAAGGCGTCACTTTTGGGTAGGTGAAGGAGTTGGCAAGCTCATGCTAGCCTAGAGGTTGTGCCCCTTTTTCTCATCCTCATGTGTGGGTGAAGTGGCAAAAGATGAGTGAGTTGGTGGAGTTAGGTAGGATAAGTGGTGCACCTCTTGAGAGGTGGCAGCTATCTCCCCAGTTCCACTCCTCTTCAACTACACTCAATCCCTCAATCATCTCCACAGACTCAACCTCTCTCTGCCAGTGTAGGATGCACCACCTCCTGGCTAGTCTGGCTATAAATAAAGCATCACCTCTCTCATTCAAGCTAGTTAGAGCCAGATGAAGAGCTGGTTTGCTATTGTAATACTGTGATATTCATTATTTTGCTTGAGAATAAAGAAGCTTTGGAGGCTAAACTGTGTAGTGTTATTGTGTGTGGAGTACTAGCGTCATGCTGCTAATGTGTTGATATCACTTTTTCTCAATTCTTGCTTCATCTTTGTACTGCCCTTGAAGGATTCCTCTAAATCAATAAGAGTATATATTTGTAAGTATGATTACTTACTTGTTTCTATTTTTGTTATATGTGTTTAGAGATCTAAATTTTACATGTTTAAGAAGATTATTTGCATGTTATTTTTATCTTTTACATATGTATATCCAGGTCTCATGAGGTGTTTTGCAAGATTGTGATCTAGTTTTTAGGTTTCCAAGCGTGGAGAAGGTGTGGATCTATATTGACTCCATTTCATTTCCAACAAAATTACAAGACATTGTCCCTCGACACTCCACGAAAAGGCTTACCTTGGTTGATCTTTCCGGAAATAAACCAGGCTCTACTTCTCTTCATCTTCTTTAAAATTAAAACACTCTCTCAATTACTTTTTCCTTGCAAATATACCTTTCAAATTTATATTTTACATAAATCTGTTTAGTTTTCTATCTAAAGCATTCAAAGGTCTCATTTTCATTTAGATCTAGCTTTAATCAGACTTCCTGTCACAAGTTATATTTTCTAGAAAATCTTAAGATTGGAAAGTTAAGTTAGTGTGCACTATCATTTTTAAATCTAGAAAAGTAGTGCTCATCATATTGGATGCCTAAAATGCAAGCCA
Organism: Pseudotsuga menziesii; assembly: GCA_001517045.1. Taxonomy (NCBI): domain Eukaryota; kingdom Viridiplantae; phylum Streptophyta; class Pinopsida; order Pinales; family Pinaceae; genus Pseudotsuga; species Pseudotsuga menziesii. The sequence goes on from LPNX010227611.1 coordinate 135,543, forward strand.
AGATCCCATGGAAAGCTTGCTTTCCTCGGTTAATTTAAGCATTGTTATCATAGTTTTGACTTAGAATTTTTTTAGAATTTTTTCATGGATCTTCAAAGATAGGCTTAAAGTGTTTTTGAGCATCTTTATGGATTGATAGCTTGCTATTTTTGCAGGTTTGGCAATAAAAGAGAAGGAAGTGCTAGTCGTTTTACAAAGATTTGAACAATTCAAAGCTTCATGGGGCTCCCTTTCTTGCTTATAGTCATTTTTTTACTCTTTGTAAGACTTTGGATCCCAGATAACAAGGACCAAAGTTCATTTTATTTTTCCATGTTGTAATAAGCATCAATAAAAGGTTTCAAGTAGGCTCCTAAGATCCCACTCCCCATCCCCCAGGGGTGATCTGCGTTGGTGTACTTTTTCGTGAGTTTAGTTTTTTTAGTTTTTATGTAGTTTTCTTTAGCTAAAATTAACTTAATTAGGTTAAAATTTACCGTCTTGGTCCAATCAAATTGTTAGGCCATTGACTCACTCATGACGTAGGAACTCTTTCATATTTTTTCTGGTGCAAAACCGTATACTTTGGAATGCATTTCATTTTACAATACATCTTTGCTTACAAAGTAAATGAAGTGACTTACCCACTAATACGGTAGTGTAGTAAATAACTTCTACTTTTTAGTTTTCTTTTCATGTTAAAATAAACCCCCTTGGTTTCCCAAGTAAAGTTCATGGACAAGGGATTTCTCGAGTACTGAACCTGGAAAGAGACTATTGGGTTTTATCTTTCTAATAAAAAGAATTGTCATAAAATTCTTAAAACTTTACCAAAAGCAACACTACTATGCACTATTGCGGTTCGACGGACAAGTTGGATGCATCAAAAGCAACATGAGTGACTAGTTTAATTAGTCTCATATTCAATTAAACTCACAAGGCGAATATCGAACGCCTCGATTTAATCTCTTGTGGGGAAATTTCACAGAGGAAGCAGAAGCCACTGGGTAGTGACCTCAAGATACCGTCAGGCTACACCCTCATTTGGTGTAGTGTTGGACACCTCTCAAAGACTCTGATCCAACCCACATTTCTTCGTGTGAAGCCACATTTGAAAAAGGTTTTGGACATAATCCTCATATAGTCAATTATATCTGGAGTCCCCTTCCCCTTTTTCAATCCATTCATCTCATCACTAATTTAAAATTGAACAAGAACAATTGAAACACATTTTCAGCACTAGTCTCTTATTCAGTATCGTTCAATCATTTGCTTCGAGTTCATTCATGTGTTGATTTCATGTTATGGGATTAAATTGGTGTTGCAATATCTAGTTTCAGTATTTACCTTCTAAAAACTCCTAATTAACTCATTCATATAAACCACTACCACTAAAGCTTAATCATCCTTAGCAACCAGATAGGATCCACCCCCCTTGGCTTCATTAGCAGTTTTCCTAAATGGAGGAGTCGAGATCAAGTGACAATACTTGACTCAAGACTTGCCCCTAAGGACACACTTAGTGGATTGAATATTTCAGCCACGACAACCCAACCCCCTGGTGCATGAAAGGCGACAACAACACTCACATACACATGTATACCTGTCCAACCATATGCATGTCTCCAACTCCAACTACATGGGAAAAGGAATATACCAGTTGACTAATCTGTTAAGTGAACCATTGCTACAACGAGTCCATCTCAATGGATCATCCAAGGCTAAGTCTTGTCATGGGATACTGCTATTGATCAAAAGAGATGGCTCTGACTGACTATACCATCGATGATCTCTGGAAATATATGCTCAACACAACTAGCACATGCACTGACTGGAAGAAAAATATAGCTTGTTGCATCATGGTAGCTCCAACTACAATATATGTGATAACATCACCCACGCTACAACTACACCATTCATCATTCTTTCACACAAGAGAGGTCGACCAAGTAGTTGGTAGCAGTATGCAGCTAACCCACAACTTGCAGCTCTTCACACAGGTCACCATTTACATCACATCTCACATAGAGAGACCAAACCGTAGCTTTCAAAAACTTCACCACAGCTTCAAACTTTGAGAAAAGGAATCCCAAATACTTCAAGTTGTCTGCAGCCAAATACTCCAAGTCGTTGCAAACGAGAGGACAGAATGGCACACGATCCTCCAAGACAGATTGCAACCTTCCAAGATGGAATCTATTTTCCAAAAATGATATATATTTATTATTGAATTATGACATTTACAAGATTATAATATGGCTTTTATAAAAATCAAGGGTCACCTTTAAACGGTATGACCTATCAAGCCAACCTTAATTAATAATTACTAACTAACTAGGTTTACTAACTATTGAGTTTTATTACAAGTCATCCCTGTCTGGAATACTTCGTCCACGAAGTATTGGTAAGGATGGGTGGTGCGAACGAAAATATTCATTCTCCCATGTAGCTTCATCATTTGGTAAGTCTATCCACTTGATAAGGTATTTCTTGAATGATTTAGAGAGAAGTGTTCTGGTTTTATTTTCCAAAATGCATTCTAGTTCCAACACTAATGTTCCTTCGTTGTCTAACATAGGCAATTTAGTTTGTATGTGAGTGACCAAGCCCAATTTCTTCTTTAAGCAAGACACATGGAAGACGTCATGTATTTTTCCCTTATTTGGGATGTCTAGAGCATAGGCCACTTGTCCCACTCGCTTTCGAACTTGATATGGACCATAGAACTTAGGTGCAATTTTATGATTTTTGGAATTTTTTAGTGAAATTTGTTTGTACAGTTGAAGGCGAACAAACACCCAATTACCCAATTCCAATTCTTGATCGGTTCTTTTTGAGTTTGCTTGTTGTTTCATGTGGTTTCTTGCTTGTTCGAGATGGTTCTTCAAAATGTAGATGACTTCATCAGATGTTGCTAAGTAATCTCTTGTTGCTGGAACTTTGAAATTGTTGATGACATATTCTCTCGCTGTAGGAGGTGGGTACCCATATAAGGCTTCAGAAGGTGAATTTTTTGTTGATGTATGATATGTACTATTGTACCACCATTCTGCAAGGTGTAGCCATTGTACCCATTGAGTTTTTCGGTCATTCACAAAATTCCTCAATTATCATTCAAGGCATTTGTTTACTCAGTTCCGTTTGTCCATCTGTCTGGGGGTGGTAAGAGGCACTCATAGTTAGTGAAGTCCCAACTTGGTGGAACAATTCCTTCCAGGAGTTGCTGGTAAATTTAGGATCCCTATCACTAACAATAACCTTGGGAAAACCATGGAGCTTGAATATATTCTTTACATAACTATCTATGACTTGGCTTGCTTTTGCTTTGGATGAAATACTAATGAAATGAGCATTTTTCGTTAATCTATTGATGACTACAAATATACTATCCTTTCCTTCTGATGAAGGAAGGTTGGTGATAAAATCCATGGATACCTCAGACCATTTTTGGGTTGGAATATGAAGGGGTTGTAGGAGACCGGGAGGAGCCACCATCTCGAATTTCTGTCTTTGACATGTATCACATTCAGCCACATATTTTTGGATATCAGTCTTCATTCCCTTCCAAAAGAAGGATTGCCGGATATTGTGGTAATTTTTAAAGAAAACCACATGGCCTGTTGTTGGGGAGTCATGGTTCTCTTTTAGGACTTGAGTTTTGAATTTTGATGAACTAGGTAAATATATTCTTTGTTAGTACCATAGTATGTATGTTTCCCATGAATATTTGGATTTTGTTTCTTTGTTGTTTTTAACTTCTTCAATTAGCTTCCTTGTCTCTAGGTATTTCACATTTGGACTTCTGAAATCCATTCAAGAACAACCATGGATATGGTACATAGGGATGCATCACTTTCATGTTTTCTTGATAAACTGTCTGCAACCCTATTCTCTCTTCCCTTTTTATACAAAATGTTGAAATTAAAGACTTGGATTTTGCTTAGCCATTTCTGTTGTTCAAGAGAGAGATTTTTTTGAGTTAAAAAAACTTCAAGCTATTGTGGTTTGTTTTAACAAGAAATTTAGCCCTAGACAAATATTGCTTCCATTTAACAAGGGCATGCATTATTGCCAGCATTTCCTTGGTGTATGTGGATTTGGTTTTCTCACTTGGTTTAAACTTTTAACTTTCGAAGGCAATGGGATGTTTATCTTGCATGAGAACAACTCCTAATCTTGTCCTTGAAGCATCACACTCAAGGATGAATGTCTTCGTAAAATTAGGCGTTGCTAACACTTGTGTGGATGTCATTAGGGTTTTCAATTGTTCAAAACAAGTTTCTGCATCATTATCCCATCTGAAAGCATCCCTTTTTAATAGTGATGTTAGGGGTGCTACAATTTGGGCGTAGTTATGAACAAATATTCTATAATAACCCGTTAGACCTAGAAATCCTCTTAACGATGTAATTGACTTAGGGGATGTCCACTTTGTGATCACCCTAATTTTGTAGGGATTGACCTTAATGCCATCGACTGATACGATGTGCCCCAAAAATTCCATTTCTTTTTTCTCAAAACTACATTTTGATTTGTTAGAATAAATTTTTTTTTCTTCTAGAAGCTTCAATATTGTTTCTACATGCTTGAGGTGCGAATTCCAATTTTTACTATAAATAAGGATATCATAAAAAAACACTAACATGAGCTTCCTTAGGTACGGGAGAAACAAGTCATTCATTATTGATTGAAATGTAGCCGGAGCGTTGGATAATCCAAACAACATCACTCGAAGTTCATATAAACCTTCGTGGGTGCAAAAAGTTGTTTTGGGGACATCTTCTTCTCGAATACAGATTTGGTAATATCCCGACTTTAAGTCTGCTTTCGAAAAATATTTAGCACGATGTAGCTCATTGAGTAGTTCGTCCACAAAGGGAATGGGGAATTTATATTTCATGGTGCCTTTGTTTAACGCTCGATAATCAATGCAAAGTCTATATGATCCATCTTTTTTTCTAATGAGGATGACTGGTGCAGAGAAAAGACTCTTACTACGTGTGATTATTCCAACGTCTAATATCTACTGTACTAAACGTTTGATCTTTGATTTGTTCCTATGAGATTGTTTGTATGAATTTTTTTTGATTGGAGCAGATCATGGCTTCAACTCGATGATGTGATCCCTAGAACTTGGGGGCGGGAGACCATGAGGAGGGTTACGAAAGATGTCACTATGTTCCCCCAGGAGTTGTTCTATTTCACGTGGGTTAGTATTTTGTCTTTCGTTACTTGTTCCTTCCATCGCATAGCAATGTAAGAAGAAGGCTTGAGCTCCCTTTTTTACCATCTTTTCCATTTTATTGGATGAAACAATTTGGGGACGGGGGCAATTAATACTATAAAGCTTATATTTCCTCCCATTTTCATAGAACTTTATAAATTGTTCATGTAAATTTAATCCGACTATCCCTAGTGTTTCCAACCATTATGCAACTAAAATAATGTCAACCCCTCTGATTGCCATAACATACATTGGTGATTTTATCTTGTAGTCACTTTATAGCTAGTTCTACTTTATGGCATTTACCGTCGCACTGTGTAGTCTCGTTTCTTGGTATCGATACTTGGAAACTTGCGGTAGGGTAGATGGATATGTTTAATTATTTTTCTACCATAGAGTCTATGAAGTTGTGTGTACTCCCACTATCGATCAACACCGTCACTTTCGTGTTTTTGATATGACCAAACACTTTGAGGGTTTGGGGTTGAGAGATACTTGTCATTGCAGCCACTGAGAGCATTGGTGTGATGTCAGCGTCCTCATTACCAGTCTCATCGCTATCTAACTTTGTGTCGAAGTAAAGTGTGTCGCTTGATTCTTCATCATTATCATCACTCGTATTACTTTTTTCGCACAAGAACTGATTCTTATTTTTGCACTTATGCCCTGGGCACCAATTAGGGGCATTACAACTATGGCATGGATTGTTGTCCTTTTTCCCATTGGCTCTTAGGTGAGGTGGTATGTAAACCAATGAACGTTGTGTCTTTTGTTTCTCTTCAATTAATTTTGCTTTTTGACAGGCTTGTTCCACGTTTTTTACGTCTAATAATTGTATCTCACTTTGGATACTCTGTTTTAGCCCACCGATGGCAATTTGGAGGAGTCGTTCTTCAGTTATATCTTGGACACGAGTGGCCAAGACCAGTAGATTGCTAAAATATTCATCTACAGTTCCTTCTTCTTGTAAACGGGTGAGCTTATTGTAGATTTCGGCCTCTTCCATGTCTTGAAATTGTTTAAATATTTTTTTCTTGAAGGTGTTCCAGTCTCTAAGTAATTGACCTCCCTTAATTGCTTAGTCCCACCATAAGAGCCGGTCACAAGCGGTTTTATCCATGTACATTGTTGCAACATTCAGTTTGTCGTCGTCGCCATAGATATTTTACATTTCAAAATATTTTTCGATTTTGCTCATCTTTCGGATCATGTCTCGATTACTTTCGCCATCGAACCTTGGTAAGTCGATCTTGACCTTGTGAACGGCGTTGTGGGTTGGGCCTGTATGTGAGCTATTGCCTCCTTTAACCTGGTCTCTTAGTGAAAGAATTTTGAGTTTTAAGTCGTGAATGTCCACATCTTTTTGTTTAAGCTTTGCGAGTATTTTTTGAAATGGATCCTCTTCTGATTTTATGGACACATCTTTGTTCTCGAACGGGTTTCTCTTGGTGTTTCTTGTTTTCATCTCGTTTAAATTTGAATTTTAACTATAATTTTTTATTTATTTGTAATAATAATAATTTTATTACAAAATTTTAATAGTTCGGAATGTTTTTTTTAAAGATTATAATAATAATTTTATTACAAAATTTTAATAGTTCGGAATGTTTTTTTTAAAGATTATAATAATAATTATTAGGTATTATAATAATAATATTATAATTTTTTTTTGAAACTAGGGAATCGTGGTTGGATCGTTAGGTGTGAGAGGGTGATTGCTGGTGTGAACGCGTGAATGAAAGGATGATTGGGAGAGGGCGATCAAAAGGGAGAGCGCAGGAAGCAGGTGAGAGGTGGAACTTGGGCTGCGGAGGAGGCAGAAACAGAGGATGAGCAACGAGGATTGAAAGGCTTTGATACCATTTGGAATAGATTTTTCAAAAATGATATATATTTAATTGAATTATGATATTTATAAGAGTATGATACCATTTTTAGACAAATTAAAAGTCTCTTTAAACGGTATGATTATCAAGCCAACTTTAATTAATAATTACTAATTATTAACTATTTAATTTTATTAAATAAGATTTTAACTTTCGCTTTCGTTGTAACTTCAATACACTTCCCATAGTCTTTACAACGGTCTTTAGAATGAAGAAGAGTCTCAAACAATTTCTTGCAATTTCAATCACTTTCGCTTTCGTTGCAACTTCAATACACTTCCCATAGTCTTTACAACGGTCTTTAGGATGAAGAAGAGTCTCAAACAATTTCTTGCAATTTCAATCACGAGCAGTCATTGGTATTACTCAACGACAATATGAGCAGTCTATATCGTGGAGAGAGAAGTCATAGCTACACTTGAAGTTGCAGCTTCAAGAACTAATGGAAGTTTATCAAGTGTAGATAGAGCCTCCAGAGCATGGTACGCACCAAATGATGGAGGTCGTTGCTCGCTCGGGAATCGTGGGTGCTCCACCGGATAGAAAAAATGCTCACGATCTGATAATCGGTAGTCAATAATTGAATATGTAGGTCTGCTAGCCCGCAGAGGGAAGAGAATAAAATCTAGCAGAAAATGTGAGTGGCAGACATACTGGAGAGTACGCAGGGGGAACAGGGTAGGAAGGGTAGGAAAAATAGATGAGCTAACAGTCTAGCAGCCGGAAGGGCGCAAAACGGGACTGAGGAGAAGACAGGAGTTAGGACTCCTACCGGACCATTGGGCTCACCTGACTCCGTAGGGTGATAGCTTAGTCGGTTACCTTTTCTTGAGACCAAGAACAACCAATTCCAATACCTACTCTCACATCAACCGCACTCTCAATTCATCCATCAATAAATTTAGCCATGGAAATTCTTATTTTTTAAGTGCAAGTTTAAAATTGTAAGTTTTGATTGGAATTTTTATGAAAATTGCAAGTGTATGTTTAGAACTGTATAATTTTAGTCAACTCCATAAAAATAACTGGAAAAACCAATTCCAATACCTACTTTCACACCAACCCCGCTCTCTCGAATTCATCCATCCATAAATTTAGCCATGGAAATTCTTATTTTTTAAGTGCAAGTTTAAAATTGTAAGTTTTGATTGGAATTTTTATGAAAATTACAAATGTATGTTTAGAACTGTATAATTTTAGTCAACTCCATAAAAATAACTGGAAAGATTTAAAACTCGAACGTTTTACCAACTTCCTTGTAACAATTAATCAACTCCTTTGTTTGTTTTATGGAACCAATCCAGGTTTAAACATTGGATTCAATCTTTCATGATAAGGGAGGTTAAAGTTTTAAACTACCATACACACAGAACATTGGCGTTATCAAATCCATAACAATTGAATTTCAAATTACAAGTTTTTAGAACACAATTTCAGATTAGGTTTAGATCTGTCCAATCTGTAGATTTAATTTGATTTGGTAAATTAGTATTTTTCATTATTGCACTATATTTGAGTGTAATAATAGTTTGTTGTAGAATTGATCTGCAATAAAAATGTAAGAAAAGAAATCTGCTGTTCTTGGTCTTACTGCCATCAAAAGATAACAAAGTAATCTATCACTAGACAAAGTCAAGTGGACCCCATGTAAATGGTCGGGTAGATAGCTTACTCCCAGGAGTTATAGCAGTATGCTAATGCTCTGATACCATTGACAGGTAATTAACTTCCGAATTTACAGGTAATTAACTTCCCAATTTATACTTTATTCATTGAGAGAGTGCTTTATTTATACGTTTAGAATGATTGTTGGACTTCAACTTCCAACGGTCTCTTTGATATCCAACGAAGTCTCTTTATCTCCTTTTCAGTTACATTATTTACAATGGAACAAAAATCATTGAGGATTATGATTTCAACATTTCTATATATTAATTGTTTTTTTTGAGTTGACATATGTTACAGCGTGATACATCTCACCCATTATTTGAGTTGTATAAATGACTAATATTATCTAATGGGTCTTTTTTAAGAAAGATGGTACATACAATAACTCTTAAGTTGTTTAAAGTACAAAGATTATGATAAATCCTTAACATTCTTCGTTATCCATTGCCTATCGTTAACTGCAATCTTCCTAACATAGTGAATCCGAAAGCTTTTCCAAACAAATTCTTCCTTATGCTTATTATGTTCTCTCTATACTCAAACTGTTGTTAAAAAAAAATCAACCTTCTGTAAAATTCTTTGTTTGAATTACTCTTTACCTTACAAGAAGCCATTTTAATTTTACTATGATAACTCCGACTGTTGTTAAAAAACAAAATCAACCTTCTGTAAAATTCTTTGTTTGAATTACTCTTTACCTTACAAGAAGCCATTTTAATTTTACTATGATAACTCCGGTGGCTGGTTTTTGAATTGAGTTTCTTCACTTTGAAGGAAGCTACAAAATAATTTTATTAGGTGCCTAGATCGAAGAAAGTCTTATAGCAATGATGAGCTTAGATGCTGTTTAACTTTTATTTATTTCTGGTTAAGCTTTATGATTCCTTTTTATGCCGGTTAAGCTTTATGATTCCTTTTTATGCCTTTTACTCTTGATTCTCCTTTTTCAGATAATCCTTTTCCTTCCTTTTCATTTCTATGGGAGCTTCTAACCTTGTACTTATCAAATCAGAGCACGCCTTTCTCTTTTCTTGGGTTCTATCTATTGGGATTTTTCTCATCTTTGCTTGGTAGTGAGATGAGTAGACAATCTCTCCAACTTTATCCAGAAAAAATGAACAACATTTCCTATTGAGGAAGATTTTTTACTTTGTTTGATTAGAAAAGGAAAATACAAATACATTACCTTGGTCACAAGTCAATTATATTCATGATCGTTTAAACTATTTGACTGAGACAAATTTATGTAACAATGCTCCTGCTAGGGTATAAACATTGGAGAATAGTCTAGACAAGCCAAAATATGATATATTGAAGGTGCTTGAGAAATGAGTTATTACTGACTTTGCCTTGTGCATTATTAAGCAGTAGCTATAGATTAAAGGTTTTAACTTTTATATTACTCTGGCTTATATATTTATGTAACTTATAGAAACAAATAGCAGTGGAAGCAAAAGACAAAAAGGATAGTAACATTGAACTGCATATTGAATAGGCATTGCAGAATGTAATTTAGCGGCCACTGGCAAGAATCATTAAAATTAATTATCTTGAAAATATTTAACATGTTACACTTTCTTCAATGTTTTTCTCAGCTCCATACTTTTCTAATCAATCCTTAATCATGCACATATGCAGAGAGCAACATTGGTTCTAAATGCATCCCGCCGGTTTAGGTATACTTTAGATATAAAAAGGGATGAGGAGGAAGAACAGAATAAAAGCAAGCTTAGAGTCCAAACTCAATCTATAAGGGTAATTCATCTGTAATTGTGGCGTTTGTTGTTTGTCTTTGTATAAAGACATACGGCATTTTAAGCCTAAAGCATTCCTAAATCCCTACCTTTTTTTCTTCTTCAGGCAGCCTTGATCTTGAAGAAAGCTGCTGAAAAGGAGGGTACGCAATTTTTCTTGTTTTGTTTTAAAACAGTTTAATCGTTATTTGCAGGCAATGACTGAAGTTCAGAATCCATATGCTAAACAGATGATATTGGTGAGCAAATGTCGATCAACCAGGATAATAAAACTAAATAGAAAGATTATAATTATTATAGTCTTTCGATGTTAGCCTTTCTGGACAAAATAAAACAAAATAGAAAGATAATAATTATTATAGGGCAAAACAACTGAGTTGAATACTATGCATGGTTTGGACTCGAATGCCCTGAATTTGGTAGGAGAACCTGGTCATAAGTCCATATATCAAACCTATATAAGTGTTTTTCAATTGATTAAATGGAAAAGACTTGTCAAAAGAAGAAATTTGAGCTTGCATGTAATATTTAAATGATTTGACGATGGTTTAATTCTTTCCTTTTTTATTCTGAAATAGAACTTAAGGAAATTTACCAGACGCCTTGGCGCTTTTGAAAATATAATGCAGGTTCAGCATATCATGTTTTCTTTGCATTATTGTGCGGGGGTTTAGGTGCTTTAAGTTTAGATTACTGGTTGAATTTTTTATTATGCCCAAATCAAAATGGTAGATATTTCTCTACATTTTTTTTTGTCAAATTTTATGCATGGGTTAGGATTTATTTGGATTTTGGAATAAAAATTAATTAGCATAGATCTATCTTAAACCCAGTCTATCAAGCATTAAAAAACATTAATTTTTTTTTTTAAATTTAAAATTTTATACATTAATAAATTTTTTTTACATAATTATATTTTTTATTTAATTTTAAATTTAAATTTTATAAATTAATATAAAATTTTTTATTTGATTTAAAATTTTTATTTTATAAGTTAGTATAAATTTTTTATTTGATTTTAATTTTTCCTTTTAAAAACTTATATAAATTTCTTTTTATTACTTTTTATTTTTATAAAACTACGGTTAACTTATATCTCCCCTGCCTTCATTCAAAAATTTCATACCCTGCCTTCATTCAAAAATCCAGTTTCTAAACATAACCTTATGTTTATGTCTTTCACCCAGGTTTTTTGGTTGTCAGTATCAGAATAATTTTGTGCATTCTCTGTAATTCTGTAATCGTCATAAGTTTATCTACTTTGGATATTATAAAGAAAACAGACATGCACACATGCGAAAGAGAAATCATGTACCTGCAAAGCTGCAATGTGGTCGGACTGATCTCTGGCAGGTTAATCCTCAGCGTCTTTCCTGAGCAATTATCCCTTAGCCCTAACTTTGGCAGACAACTCATTAAGAGCCAAATTTTGAAAGGAATCTCAAGACCCTAATAAGCCTTGAAAAACAAACTTACAATGAATTTTCCAAAGAGCATACAAAACTGTGGACCGAATGCAGTGGCAAGGACCATAATAATGGCTCAAAACAAATTGCTCCGTGGAATAAAATTTCGATGAGTTTGTATAATTTCTTAATCGCATGTGCATATTGAATGTTCTTGAACATCTTTCCAATTTGTGATTAAATTACATTGACTAATATTTTTAAAATGAAATATTGCCATTATTATAGAAGCACCCCCAGAAGGTTTTGGAATTGGACGAAGAACACTTGTGAGGTTGATTCAGGAACATAATCTTAATGATCTGCAGCAGATGGGCGGGGTAAGATTGAAAAGACATTTGAGATTTTGATTTTGTTTGCACATTTCAATTAATCGATCACTTTATACTTCATGTTCCTGCTGAGATAGTTATTGCAGTGACAACCTGGAACGCTAACAGGTAAATCAAGTAGCCAATCTATTACATACTGATCTTGACAAGGGTATCAATGGAAGTCCAGAAGAAATTCAACGTCGAAGGAATGCATATGGAGAGAATTCGTATCCACGAAAGGCTGTACACAATTTTTTTGTAATGTTTTCTTTACCATTCTTCAATAGACCTAAGTGTATATTTGCTCTACAGAAGTATTTATGACCCTATTTGAAGTTGGCATTGCAGTTATTTACATCTGAATCTATATTCGTTTTTAGGATTTTGTGTGGGAAGCTTCTCAGGACACGATACTCGTCATTTTGATGATTTGTGCGGCCTTGTCACTGGCTTTAGGCATAAAAACTACGGTGAGTTATACTCTCATATTACTGGGTATGCTAGTATATGATTGTTTGTTGTATATTTTGGCAAAGATTTGACTAAAATGGCTCTTTAAATGGTGCCCCCTCTACTGCAAATTGCACCTCTAACCTTTTATGGCTTTCATTCTGCAACTTATCACATGATACATCAAATACTGAACTGTATACCACTTTGATTGTTTTAAGAATCTTTGAGGAATGATTGTCTTCTTTATGTTAAATTTGTTAGACATGTTGCTTCTGAACTTTCGTCTCTTATTATGGATTTATATTTTAAATTTGCAGGGCATTAAGGAAGGGTGGTTTAATGGCGGAAGTATAGGTTTTGCTGTGATCCTTGTCATTCTTGTTACAGGCAAGGTTCTGTTCTGCGTGCTTTAGCTTTAAATATTTACTCAATACTAATGTGTAATTCATGACATTTATATTTTCAGGTGTAGCTCAAGGTCGATTGCTATTCAGGCTTTGTTTGAATCTCCAGGAAGTTTATTTTTCTAGGTTTAAGTAATTGAATGTGTCACAGTTTACCTTTAGACATGGGCATTCTTATGCTTTATTTTAATTTTCACCTTAAAGTGTGATATGGATTTTAACCTTTTAACCTTTGTGACCTAGGGTACAAAGAAAACTCTAGCTAGTTGAATTTTTGGTAGCATAATTTGTCAACAATGCTAAAAGATACAATGATCCATTATCTCTTGTATTTTCTAATGTCTACGATGCAGTGCATAGCTAGACCAAGTATTTCTTGGCCTCACTATATTTCCATTACCTTACTGAAAATGCAAATTGGGTTGATGAGAACAATTACTATAGTATTTAGTATTTACTAAGAGGGGGTTGGGGGTGAGGGGCTTTTTGACCAATTGACTGAATGGCCTGAAAGTTCTGTATGAATTAACTGAAGAACCTTCAGTCTACTAACATTAGTCCAAGTCTGCGCATAGCGATAGGATTGTATATGTACAAAAAAGATAATGTGAAGCCATCTGACCGACTGACCAAGGGGTGACTGAAAGACTGACTGTAGCATCTGCAGTCTTTCAGTGACTGATTGGAGGGTGTGCAGGTCTTGCAAGGTATGAAAATGAACCAATGCTACATGCATTATATTAAATGTATATGAAAGTTTTATATGAATTAAGTAGTGTAATATGTCAATTATTTGACAGGAGCCCATAAATACCATATTACTGTCTTTTAACATCTTTGATTTTTTTGGAAAGTTAACTCTGAAGGTCCTCTTTATAGTTTTGGTGTGGTATGATAAAAATAACATAAGAATTTGTCCCTTACTTATTTATGTATAAAGTTGAGTTATATATAAATAAAATGATGTTTTGTACTTTATTGTATGGGTTTCATTTAAAACGTTATTTAATAATTAAAGTGAGTTAATTATTAAATGAGGGTGCATTAAATGATGGCCCTAGATTTTAAAAATAAATCTCAAGCACAGTTTAGGTGGTTATATGGGTAGTTACATTTTTGAAAGTATAAAACTAGGGTGAAAGGACAAATTAAAGACATTGTCAATGAAGAGAGAGAGAGGAGAGAGAAAATACCCTAGAGTGGGCACGAATCCCAATGCAAGAAGCAGCATCCGTACAACAACATTAATTACAATATGCCAAATCTGTACAACAGCATGTGTGGGCACAAATCCCGAGGCAGACCGTACAGCAGTCTAACGGGCCGTACAACAGTAATTGCAAGATGTGGCACAATTGCTGAGGCAGCATTTATTGTAGAAAAGTAGTCACACAGAAGAAAGTACAATTTTGTACAGCATGTGTGAGGCCGTACAATAGACCGTACAACAGGTTATTTGCACGGAAATTGAGGTATTTTGCTGATGAAGTTATTTTGGGTATTTTGCCTATGAGGGTTGGAAGAAATAATTTCATGTGTTCTTGGAAAATTTTCAGAGAATTCTCCTTTAATGATAATTTTCTCTTTCGAGGGTTTTCCCCAGGAGTTGGGGTTTTGCCTGGTCTTTGACCAAAATTTCCGTGTATTCATGTGTGAAGGATTGCTTCAGTATTGAGAAGTTCTTGATTATGGTGGTTTATATTTCAAATTCAAGAAGTAAATTTTAATCATAAACCCTAGTTACTCTGTTTAACTTAATGTATAAATGAAAAATTCCATATTAATGTCATTGATTTTCTTCATGGTATCAGAGCGAGGTTGAAGTAGTATTCAAAGTTGTGAATCGCAGAAGAGTTGTGTTGTCTTTCCAGTTTAAAGACTTGTTGTAAGTTTACCAGATGATGAGCATTAGGTATGAAGATAGGTTGGATGGCATATCCAACTATCTACCTTGGAAAGTTAGAATAACCGTAGTGCTCAAAGAATGGAAGATATGGAATTTTGCTAACACCAAGATGACTAATCCTACAGAGAAGGGCGATCTAGAAGAACATGAATCCTTAGAAGCTAGAGCCCGGAGAGTGATCCTAGATGGGGTAAAGGATCATCTTATTCCACATTTGGCAGAGAAAAAGAATATTAATGACATGTGGGATACTCTGAAGCAGTTGTTCTAAGCAAAGAACGAGAATTGAAAGATGGCGCTGAAGGACAAGTTGCACAATGTGAAGACGACCAAAGATGAAAGTGTAACCTCTCACCTAACTCGAGTGGCTCAAGTCAAAGATGAGTTAGCAGCAGTAGGGGAAACTGTCTCAAATTCAAAATTGGTGAGGATAGCCCTGAAGGGCTTCACTAAGAAATGTAAAGTTTTTGTCAAGTGTATTGTTGGTAGAGAGAAGCTTCCGGATTGGTCCAAGCTTTGGGATGATTTTACTCAAGAGGAGATTCGAGTGGGAGCTTTGAATAGTCAAGTCAACAAAGAGGTGGAGCATAATGTAGCTCTTGTAGCAAAGACAAACAAGAAGAAGAAAGACATCAGTCAAATCAGGTGCTACCATTGTGGGAAGATGGGACACTATTCCTCGAAATGTCCGGAGAAAAAGAATGTGAAAGAGAAGTCTGAAAGAGATATGGCAGCATTTAAAGCAGTAGAAGATTATGCCATGAAGTCTGAGCAAGAGTTTTCTCTTGTCTCAATTGATTCCAGTGTAGGAAGTTCATCCTTTGAGAATGTCTGGGTTGTTGACAGTGGTGCAACTAGACATATGACTGGAATCTATGATTTCTTTAAGATGATCACAACATTGGAACTAGGACAGTTCATACAGGCAGATATTGATAGTCCTCAGATAACTATATGAGGAGTTGGAACAATCAGGTTCGAACTAGACCTTGGTGAGATCCTGGAAATACACAGGATGTTGTTTGTACCTGGGATGAGAGTCAGCAAACTCTTAGTATCATCCTTTGAGGACGAAGGCTATGGAATGATGGTTAGGTTTGGCCATGTCTTCCTATATCGGAGAGATGAGCCAGTTGGGACCACTTTTATATTGTGTGATCGCAGGGACAAACTTTATGTTTTGAGAGGACATATAGTACGACCAGGAGCAGGAGGGTGGCTATCAGAGTTAGAGAATGAGGATGATGTTGCATATGATAGATATGGTTTTGAGAGGAGAGCGACTCTCTCCAGAGCACTGGCAGGAGGCTTAGCCAGTCCAATGATGGTACATACGAGTAGTTGGATGAGGATCAGGTCGAGTCTCAAGCTTCAAAGTTCCAATTCGAAGTAGAGCATCTATTTTCGAGATTGATTCCAGAGAAGGAGAGAGCTGTTGCAGGAGTTAGAGATGGAGATAGTGGTGTGAACCTTCCTTGTTAAGAGGGAGTGTTGGAAAGTTAACTCTAAAGGTCCTCTTTATAGTTTTGGTGTGGTGTGATAAAGAGGACATAAGAATTTGTCCCTTGTGTATTTATGTTTAAAGTT
This sequence comes from Pseudotsuga menziesii, assembly GCA_001517045.1. NCBI lineage: Eukaryota > Viridiplantae > Streptophyta > Pinopsida > Pinales > Pinaceae > Pseudotsuga > Pseudotsuga menziesii. The sequence continues at coordinate 152,184 of LPNX010227611.1, forward strand.
GAGTTATATATAAATAAAATGATGTTTTGTATTTTATTGTATGGGTCTCATTTAAAAAGTTATTTAATAATTAAAGTGAGTTAATTATTAAATGAGGGTGCATTAAATGATGGCCCTAGATTTTGTAAATGAATCTCAACCACATATTAGGTGGTTATATGGGTAGTTACATTTTTTAAAGTATACAACTAGGGTGAAAGGACAAATTAAAGACATCGTCAATGAAGAGAGAGAGAGAGAGGAGATTGAGAAAGGAGAGAGAAAATAGCCTAGAGTGGGAACGAATCCCAATGCAAGGAACAAGATTCGTACAACAGCATTAAGCACATGTGGGCACAAATCCTGAGGCAGACCATACAACATTCTGACTGGCTGTACAACATTAATTGCAGGCCGTGGCACGATTCCTGAGGCAACATTAATTGCAGAAAAGTACAGTCACGTGGAAGAAAGTACAATTTCGTACAAAACGTGTGAGGTCGTACAATAGAAAGTATAGCGGGTTATTTGCATGAAAATCGAGGTTTTTTTATTGATGAAGTTATTTTGGGTATTTTTCCTGTGAGGGTTGGAAGAAATAATTTCATTTGTTGTTTGGAAAAATTTCAAAGAATTTTCCTTTAATTTTAATGATAATTTTCTCTTTCTAGAGTTTTCCCCAGGGGTTGGGGTTTTTCCCGATCCTTGACCAAAAATTCTATGTATTCATGGGTGAATGATTGCTTCAGCATTGGGAAGTTCTTAATTATAGTGGTTTATATTTCAAATTCAAGAAGTAAATTTTAATCATAAACCCTAGTTACTCAGTGTTTGACTTAATGTGTAATTGAAAAATTCCATATTAATGTCATTGAATTTCTTCAGTTTTGTTACCACTTAAACTCTCTCTCAAGGTGGAAAAGTCCTAATCACTTGGGAAAGACTTAAAGAGAACGTGAAATTGTTACCGCTGCACCCCAACAATAGTTCCCTCACTTTAGGCCAGCTAAATGCTAGCACAAGGGAGGCTTCCCCAAAGCAAACTAAGTCTATAACAGATAAGGAAAAAGGAGTCTAATTTAGTTTGAAATTTGATGCATAAATCTGGGGCACATTTCCCCATGCAATAGCCATTGGGTTATGTATTATAAGAAGAGGGAGATTTTCATTGTAATGCTGTTTTTAAAATAAAGAAGACTCTTTGTTTGGCATTCGCAGTCAAGACCAACCTCTACTCAATGGATCACTTCCTTTTTTGCGGTGCTCCCTTCCTCTAGGGGCACCAAGAGACTAATAGAGGATGTCATTGCTTCTGACCACAGATCAGTTAGGACACGACGAACCACCTCCACTTCTGCCTGACGCAAGCGATGCGGCCAGTCTCGAACCATCCTAGCAGTTAAACGATAACATTTAGGTCACGACAACCGTCTCTTCACTCCATGTGGCAACACACTACTCCTTATAGGCTCTCTTCCAACCCTTATTTCAAATAAAGTGCTATTTTGGGATTCCTTCATTTGGCTTTGAATGTTAAAAGAGACGCTTCCAGTGCACCATGACTTATTCTCCAACTTTGTACCACAAATCCCTGATCCACTCCTCTTGTACATTTTTATTCTGTATCGACTCTCGTTGTACATATCTCCTTTGGATTGGCTCCACATCTTTGGAGTTAGCTACTTTTGGTTTTGTTTTTTAGGTTAGAGTCTTACTGCTTGCATCTATAGGAGGAGCTGCCTTCGTGCTCCCACTTTGTATTGACATCATGGTACCACACAATCCCATTGACCTGTTTTTGTGGTCATTTGTTGGACATTAATAGAATTGTTTTATCTTATCTTTATCTATGCTTATGAGATTGTGACACTTTCTTATGTGTTGGCTGCTCATCGTAGTCAAATTGTTGGTTGATATCGTTGGATCTTCCATTCCATTGCAACTACAACAAAGGCTTCAAGCTAAGGGTAGTTTTATTTCTTGGAGAAAGCTATTGAACAATATGCCTCTTTTCCAGTCTTGTCTCTATTACTTGTTGAAATGTCTAGGTAATGCCATATTAATAATAGGTTGCATAATCATTTGGTTTGTAGGATTACTCTTTAGTTGAGTTTGCAAGGACATGCACATCATCTTTGTAAAGAATTTGCATGCAGATTTTTCCATCCTTATAAATCAGCCTTCACTTTCTATTTTATGCATGTTTATAAAAGCCTTAAGCAGATCAATTCCCCTTCTTTTCTTAGCCAATGCTTGATCTTTTAGTTGTAACTTTCCCAAGGTTCAATCCCAGCTTGGTCTCAAGTCTGTTTTAAGTAGTTTAATGCCCAACCTGTGTTGCATGGGTACCCATACCCAGGGGTCGGGTACACGTACCGGTACCGGGTACTTGGGTACGGCAATGGTACGTACCCTCACGTACCATGAACAGTGTTGCCGTACCGGGTACGCGGTAAAAAAATTTCGGGTACGTTTGCAAGAAATGGTACGACATACCCCGATTTTGGGTACGTCTGAGGTACAACGGTTTACAAATTTGATAAAATGAAAATCATTTATTAATTACTAGTTAAATTTTAATACCTAAATCGTGACATAACCCAACCCTATCCACGGCATTTCTAGTTAAAAACCCCCAAACCGTAACTATATTGAAATATTCATTTATCAGTGAAGTTTGATTTTCATTGGTATCGGCCCTCGGGTATCGACGGACGGACAGTGGGATATCGAAGCACAGGCTGCACATACTATCGGCCCTCGGGTATAGCTGTTTAACAATCATGTCCATGAAATATACATTTTTTTTAACTAAAATTTTCATATTATATGTATTTTTTGGTAAACTGGATCATAAACCAAGTCGTCGGCCTATTCCGATCAAGTCGGTCTACCCTCGGCCAATTCCAGTCCGATTCCAACTTTTAAAAGACTACTGCAGCCTGCTCTAACGAAGTTTGATGCTGTTTGTTACCTTCGTGTTAAAGAGTAACTTTGGCTAACTAATTTAGGTTCTTAAAGTGCCTCTCAAATAGCTTTTCCAATTCTACTTTGAATACTTTTAAAGTTTCCATAATCAAAGGCGCCTCCAAGAGACCTATATCTCCATGTAAATTACATTATGATTTAACAAATTCAGAAAATAAATCACCATAACATAGATTAGCTGCTGATAGTAAAATTACAGAGTAGTAGAGTCCCAAATAGGCCCCATATAATGCGATATAATATATTAAATGATTGATGATCCTATTTGTTGTTTATGGCAAGTAGAACAACATCTATTGGCGGCATCATAAGTAATGGGTATAGTAGATATGAAGATCCAAGTGCAAACGTAAATATGTAATATTGTCTAGGAACACAACACAGGTCAAACTTATCTATGCAACATCAAATATTAACCACTTCTGTTTAGAGATAGAGAGACTAGAGTTATTTGTTTGGATGGAACACGACCAGCCTATATAGCTTCTTTGCTGAAGCTCAGCAGGGAGATAGGTTCAGAAAGGTGAAGCATTTCTATGACAACATCATAGAACAAGAGGATGCTGATATTAATTTTACTGTTTTAATTTTTAATTTTTGATTCTTGAATAATTGACAATTGTTTTGAATTTTGAATTTTTTCAGTTTTCCTATCACTCCACAGTCCACACTTAAAAATCATCAACAGACAGAGCAAAATGTCTTCATCAAAGCATAATCCAAATCCTCAATAACCATTGTGGAAGTATGTGGAGAAGACGAAACAAACAAAGGATACAGGGGGGACAGTTACGATAAAATGTAACTTCTGTAAGGCTGAATGGAAGGGTACTTATACAAGAGTTAAGGCCCATTTTATGCAGATCCCAAGGATGGGTGTTGAGCTTTGTAATGGGGACCCAGAGGATACTAGTAAACTCCTTAATGCACAAATGGAGCAGCGAAGAGCTGAGGGTAGGGCAGGCAAGGAGATCACAAGGCCTTCCCGTAAAAACCGTGATGATGTGGATGATGACTCCATTGAGGTGGGTGATGAATATCCATTTGAAGATGAAGTTTTGTTTGGTGATGAAAATGTGCCATCAAAAGCATCGAAAAGCACTACAACTCAAGCACGAAAAAAACCAAAACTTGGTGGCCTTGGTGATATGTTTGATGTGAAAGGAAGGGAGGGCATTGATCTTGCAATAGCAAGATTTTTTCTTGCATGTGGCATTCCTTTCAATGCAGCCCGCTCACCATCTTTTGAGCAAATGGTTCGTGCGATTAACAATGGACCTATGGGATATAAGCCACCTGGTTATGAAAGGCTCCGAACAGTTTTGGTAGACAAGGAGAAAGCATGCCTTGAGAAGGCAATGTCTCCATTGAAGGCATCTTGGAGTGCGGATGGATGCTCCATTGTTATGGATGGTTGGACAAATTGTAGGAATCGTCCATTGATAAACATAATTGTTTCTTCCATCTCTGGTCCATACTTTCTCAAGGCCATTGATTGCTCTGGTCAAGAAAAAAACACTATGTTCTTGAAAGAACAATTATGCGATGCCATTGCTGAGGTGGGGCCCTCCAATGTCGTCCAAGTTATCACTGATGTAGCCCCAGTGTGCAAAGCAGCGGGGACAATGGTCCAAAAAGAGTATAGGTTAGTGACAAATCTGATTTTTTATTTATATAACTTTATAAGTTTGATTTTTTTTTCCAATTTTTCTTCTTTATTCATGAATTAAAATTAGAAATAAAAATGTCAAATGAAAATTCAAAATCTAATTCTTTTTCTTTTGTTTTGTAGGCATATTTTTTGGACGCCATGTGCAGTGCATTATTTGAACAATGCACTAAAAGACATTGCAAAGCTTGAATGGATCCGGTTGCTAATCGAAAATGGCCGCAAAATTCAAATGTTCATATGCAACCACCACCATTCACAAGCAATTTATTGTAGGCATGCAAAAATGGAGCTTCTTAAACCAGTTGATACCAAATTTGCCTCTTATTACATTCTGCTTAGACGCCTTGTGGAGATGAAGGGGTCTTTAGCAGTCACAGTTATTAGTGACATGTGGGAGCAATGGAGGCTATCTACCTCAGATGCAGCTGTGGAGGTAAAGAGGCTGGTTTTGGATGATCGGTTTTGGGCTGACATCAAATTCGTTGTGGAATTTGTAGAGCCAATTTGTGATATGCTTCGCTATGCTGACACAGATGGTCCATGTTTAGGCGAGATTTATGAGAACATAGATTCTATGTGTGAGAGGATCCAATCCATCACAGATAAGAAAGATTCTAATTTATGGCCACAGTTGCAATCATTTATACATGGGAGATGGAATAAATTGAACACGCCACTTCATATGGCAGCCTATGCAGTAAATCCAAAATGGTATGATTCCAAAACAGGAAGAAGGCCTCCTTCCCAAGATAGAGAGGTGGTGAAGGGGTTTATGACCGCTATCAAAAAGATGTATGGTTCTTCAGAGGAGGCCTCTGAGATACGATCTCAATTTTCCCAATTTGCACGTGGGCGAGGTGTCTTTGGTTCACATGAATCAAAGGCAGACAGGCAGAAGAAGAAGGATCCCATTGATTGGTGGTGGCTTCATGGTGTGGATGCTCCTGAGTTGCAACAGTTGGCAATACGATTACTTGGGAAGGTATTTAGTTTTACTATTTGAATTTCCTTATCTTGCTTATGTATTAAATTTTAAATTTTAATTCATTTTTCAAATTTACAAATATGACTCTATGAGCTTTCCA
>LPNX010227611.1:158120-292264 GCA_001517045.1 Pseudotsuga menziesii
TTTCATTGTTTTGATCTTTCTATTTCATGTCTGAAAATGCCATTAGGCAAATTTTGAATGTAGTTTGACAATGTTGAATGGACTCAAGGAGTCATGGACATTCATTTGTCATTAATATATTATAATTTATAACTTATTTTAATTTATGTTTGAACTTTGAATGTTTCAAATTTTCGATGTGAATTGTGAATTTTCGTTGTTCAATGAATCAATGACGAAATCTGAAAGTGAATATGCAATGTGCATGTATGGATTATTGGATCATTGTGTATCATGTGAGTCATGTGACTGTGACATGTTTCAGTTTTATTTTTAATATATATTATATATATTATATATATATATATAGTACCCTTGACGTACCGAAGTACCCTGTTTCAAAAAGTGCCGTACCCGTACCTGTACCCACGTTTCCTGGCAACATAGTGCCCAACCCAATGAACTTGTAAGTTGCGAGTTGTTATCTCATAAACAATTTAAAGTACTGGAAACACAAGGTGAACTTCACAATTTTAAAGGCAGAAAATAAATAGATTCACACCATGAAATTTGCAGACACAATAATTTTTGGCAAACTACCCAGGAAAATCCCACAAGGGTAAAACCTGTTTGAGAGAGTTCTTTGTATTTCTTTTATTCAAAAATAATTATAGCACAATAGTACAGTAAACACTACTTATCTCCACCCACAGAGACCACTTTCAGTCTTGAAAAACAGTGCATGAACAAAATTGATTTATGTGCCACTGCTTGCCTAGAAATGCATGCTGAGAGGTACAGTACAGACTGCTTTCTCCTGTACGATTTCCTCCTCGAAATTTGTGCACAGTACGGTCTACAATTCTTGGATTTTGTGCCACTGTTCCAGCATTAAACTACCTTGAACTTCATGCCCATTTCAGACTTGGAAATTCGTGCCCAACAACTACAAGAATGCGCTGTACGGTCTGGAATTAATGCTCTACCTGCTCTCGAAAATTGTGCTAGAAGTATGGGAATGCGTGCTGCAGAAAATCTCATGGTTTTTGTGCTGCTCTGCTGAAATTCATCTTGGAATTAGTGCCCAACTGCAACTCTCTCTCTCTATGCTATGTTCTTCTCTTCACAAGAAAGTTGGCTTCCTCTCCGATGCTCAAGGTGAAGCAAAATGAGGAATGAATATGCTTTTTATCATTTTCCCTTGTCTTTTGGTTTGCATTATGAGGATAGGTGAGAGGTATCAAGATCAAGGGCCCTAATTTAATCTTGGGATAAAAAATGAATGGATGAGACAATTCACTTTTTCTCTCCAAATTAATTATTTTCTCTCACATTCTCATAAACAAATTTCAAAAGTCACTTTAATCTCTGAAGTGAAATTAAATGCTCATCTCAAGTAATTTAATACAAGGATCATGTCATTTTCTCCTTTTAAGTGAGTTAGGCACAAAGTCACTAGGGGAACAACTTCCTAGGTACAAAAATCAACACTCCCTCTTATAGAGGAAGGTGTTTTGCACCACTCCCAACTTGTCCTTAAAGAAGACAAACTTGCCTTGCCCCAAGGATTTCGACAAAATGTTTGCCACCTGCTCATCAACGGAAATGTATTGTAACTCCACAACTCCTCTCTAAAGATAGTCCCAGATGAAGTGGTATTTAATCTTTATGTGCTTTGACCTGTCATGGAATACTATATTCTCAGAGAGCTGGACGCAACTCGGATTGTCACAGTAGATAACCGTGGGCCTGTAACCAACTAAGTTGTACTTAGTTGGTTTTCAAGTAAGCCGACAATGTTGAACATGGATACTTGTTCATGATCAGAGTTCATAAGACCATCAGGCCTTCTTGGCCCTTTTATTTTTTGTCCACATGTTCATACCCCCTTGGGGGATTTGTAATAAATGTACTAGCATGGAATTTTTTTTATAAAAGTCTTGGCTTCCTAAGACTTAGACGTCAATTTCGAAAAACCTCGGATTTTCGTTTGGGGATCAATTAAAAGATGAGACTAATTACTAGGCACATAGATCATTTTCTGATACAACCAACTGATCAAACGAAGCTGCAGCAGAAGTCGAGCATACCGCGATAAGGGACTTGTTAATTTTAATAATTTTAGAACATATTTTCTTGTTTATTAAGAACCCAAGAGTCTCTTTCAGGTTTGTAAACCCTACTCAGGAAAGCAAGGGGGGTAATTTCCCAAAATGTAAAAAAATGCAATAAATGAAATATTTTTTATTTAATCTACCACGAATCTCTTTTCCCTTTCGGGTAACTCGGGAATGTGGGGGGTTAGTATTTCTTTTCTTTGAAGCAATAAAGTAAAACTAAAACCAACTAAACAAGAACGTAAAAACTAAACTAGAGCAAAAAACCAAACCATGAAAATCATGTCTGTTATCCACTAATTTTGCACTTAGTGAATTTCTAGTGAGACGCTGAAGTCATGAACAAGCCAATTGTTCATTGTCAGTGCTCGGAAGGTTCCACGGTTCATCAGGACCAGTTGTGGTCCCTTTTTTAATAAAATTCATGTTCATACCCTGCGGGGGTTGTTGTAATAAATGTGCTAACATTGCAAATTTTTTGTAAAGGGCTTGTCTTGCTAGGACTTATACTTCAATCCGATCATTCCAAGGTGTTTTTTCCCTTGTCAATTATGCAATGTTGAATAAGCAATGTACAATTTTCGAGTTTTTCACCGCTCCAAAGCTAGAATTTTCGTATTGGTGGTTAAACCCTGGGAGGTTATTAAAATTCATGTGTCAATGTATATAAGCATGCTAGGTATCGATATTGAGTCATATCTACATGTTCTAGGTCCCCCCTGAGTTTTTTTTCAATTCCGAGAAAATAAATTTTTCTGCAATTTTAGGCCATTTTTAATGGTTTAAATGGAAAAAATCGAAATGTAATAAAAGTGTGATCCAAAGTCTGTTTTTGGCATGGATGGGTTCGATTTCAAGCTCAGAGCACCTTCTTTACCTTGAGACCCACTTTGCCTATGTTTCAGGTGAGTAGTTCGTCACTTATGGGATTATTTCTCTAAAGGTGCTACGAAGTGGCAACAAATGCTAAAAATGCAACAAATTGACAGTAAGGAAAAAAGTCATATGTCGTTGGTATCTTGGTCAAATGACATGGGAAAGGGGCCGCTTCTTGTTTTTAGTGGATGGCAAGTGTTTCTTAGGATAAAAACATCATTTTTTATTATTAGATGATGGCTAGCAAATTAAAACTTTGAATATTGTTATCACAGATATATTGTAGCTAAGCTACCATGATGCAGCATGCAGATTTTCTCTTTTCTTTTGAGCCAGAATTATTGATGGGATACAGCATGGATCATTATTACAGCATGAGCCATTCAGAGCCTTTGTTCAGCAACAGAGACAGAGTATTTCCTTGCCAGGACTGAGATCTCCTTGACCTTTGAGATGACTTCAGTTGTAACCTAGTTCATTTGAGCAGAGTAGCAGATATGGTACACAGTTTACAAATGGGCATATTAGATAGAGACAGGTATATGGCTCTTTGGTAGGATTTTTCTCTCTAGTGTATACTAACACCTTGGACTTGTTGTGCTATGATGATTATGGTGACCTATGCATATATTACATGTATAATGATGCTTAAACTTATGTTGACAATATAAATTTTCCTTTAAAATTCAACTAGGGATAAACAATATATTTAATTTGTTACTGGAAACCACACATGAATTTCTTTTACTAGTATTGCACCAGAAAGTAAATACTGAGAAATGTCCACAACATCACATAAACATAGACACAGTATTTTGGGTATGGAAACCCCCGGATAAAACCCAAGAGAAAACCGATGCAACAGTTAGATATAAATTTTATTAAGATATGGAACAATTACAACCAACAGATAAATTCATCCAACTTGGCGAAATAGAACCTCTGCAGAAGCACTGGACAAGCCCAACAACCCAGCATGACTCCTATGGAGTTGTACGACACCTACGTCAACAGTATGACCTACTCTGTGTCAGTTGTATGGATCCGTACGACGTTGACGTCAGCTTGTACTGAATCCGTACAATTGTACGACTGGCCCTGCCGAATAGTACGAATGCCCTCTGTGTGATCATGTACGGCCTCTAGCTCATCCTGGAAACTCGGTGACTTTGTCGGGTGAGTCCTCCTCTGTATTCTTAGAGGATGACTTGGGGTCCACTACAGTATATGACAAACATCTCTTGCAGTTAAGGGAATCCCACGAGTTGCTTATCCTGAACGACCTCCCATGCTTCCCGGACTCTCACTTTTTCATGTGTCGGCCACATAGGGGCAGGGCTAGTGTGGTGGATTATGTTCTATCCAGCCAGAATTTGCTCCCTTTCATTCGAGACCTCTCTATCTCTCCCATCCCTCTAGTTGACCACGCACTTCTTTCTCTCTCCCTCTAGGTTGACCCTCCTCTCCCGATCCTTCCCTCCCCGCAAAGGCCCCCATACCTCAGACCACCTTTTGCTTCGATGAAGGCGACCCCGACATCTTCCTTTCAGCTCTCCAACAGACCCTTCCTCCTGAAGTCCATTTATCCTCACTTGACTCGGCCTCTGCTAAGTACCAAAAAAACCTAGTTGGGTATTTTACTGTGAAATTGGATTATCTGATGTAATTGTGGAACTGTGAGTGAAACTCAATTCGTGTTTGTGGAATTTTTGAAAATCTCAGTCATCTCATTTATGAGATGAATTACTAATGCTTTTGGGGTTTTTGTCCTTTAAAGGTTTCCCCAGTGAAAAATCTTGTGTTCAATGTTTTGATGTGATTGATGTTGTTTACTGCACTTATCATTTGTTTAAGTTAGTTTGCAAAATTTTAAAGTATTCATGCTAACGCAAAAATTCAACAGGGCTTAGGGTCTCCCCATGGTGCCTTGAGATGTTTGTATTATGCCCTAGGATGAGGGAGGCCTTGATTTGATAGATGTTCGTATATAGCGAAGCATTTTGGTAGCTAAGTGGGCGGTTAAATGTCTGGAGGGTACCTCTTTTTGGCAGGTTTTATTGCAGGATAGCTTGCTTTTAGCTCAACATGTTGGTAAAATTAGGGGTCAGTTTGGTTTGCGATAAAATATCTACTCCACATAATTTTCAAATTGTGGGTTTTTTTATTTTCAGGAGTATTTGGGCACCCTGGAGGAGGGTGGTAGGTTTGCTTCGTTGGCAAATGTTGGTTAGCAGAGATGGGTGGGACTTCGCCAGAAGGTTGAGTAGGAAGTTGGAAGACACCTGTATTTTTCAGAAGCATCTTGGAAGAGTCTGAGGCTTTTCTGTGGATTAAAATAGCTGTGAGGCATTGTTGTATTGTTTTGGGCCTCAAAACAGCCGAGCATGCCTATCTTTCACCAATAAATAGAGCATGCTTGCCAAAGATGGGGGGCACTTGTGGTACAAAGAGTGGTTTTTCGACAACTTAGAGCACCATTGGGGGCTGTAATGAATGCTAGGCCACACCAAAGGTGTCCATCTCAGCTAAAGAGGAGTCCAAATGGGAAGAATATGTGGCCAAAAACAACTAACCACAAGACAAAAGGTTATATACCAAGGGAGAAGGTGAGGAAACCATCCTATGGATACAATGTTAATCTACTAGGGCATCAAGACTAAGTTGAAGACCCCAAATTCATCTATTCGAGCCACAGTAAGGGACACTAAATGCGAGGACTTGGGCACTTTTTATGGCACCATAGAGGTGTGTAGGAGTTCTTTGGGTCGTCCGAGTGCAGGTCCATGAGTAGAAAGTGTAGATTAGAAATTCTTTATAGTACAACGTTGTGTTCATAAGCTTAGTCATGTCTCTTATACTTTATAAATATGACAGCCTTCTTGACTGCATATTCCTTGTATCGTTTACAATTATTAATTATTATTTATATTCTGTTGGGCTACATGAGTTTGTACCTTTCCTTATCATTGTCTATGGCATTCTGTGACTGCTGCAAAGTGCATTAAAGCTTTCTTCATGAGCGTTGTTGTCTGCTAATTACACACCAGCAGTAGAAACTTTCCGAAAGTTGTCTCCTCACTTAGGAAAGTGGGAGAGTTGTGACCTTGGGGGCAAGCACAAAGTTAGGTACTGTTACCTACTCCTAGCTCCTTCGTTTAGGCTAACTCCTAACGAAGCCAAGGGGGGTAGTCCCTAACAAAGAGTTTTCTATGGCTCAATGTGGTTAAAGTGTTTTAAATGGTTACAGATGCGGATGGGTGTTGTTTAGGAGTTATGGTGATTAAATGTGTTTGTTTATTATGAACTTGACGCATAAGATAAAAGCAATCCACGTTGCTATCAAGAGAATTAAAAGATGAACAATAATTCAAGACTTTATAAAGATGCATTCACAGATAGAAATTAAAATGTTCCAAAGACAAGTGATCCAGATATAATAATTATGCAAAGATTAAAAGATCAGTGCCTTTATGGAGTCAACACTCTGCAATACCTTAAGAAATTAACAACAAGTCTTGAAATAAAGCTAGTGAATATTACGTTGTGCAAGTGCTCTTGGTATGTTTTAAGTATTTTAGGTGATCTTGCTTATGGTGTCAACGAAGGTTTGTCAAGAGCCGGGGGAATGTTGCAAGTTTAATCTGTTGAAGACATGACAACCCACCCAGTATCCCAGGCTGGTATCACGAAGATTGACCAGCTAGCTAAGAAGCTTAGACAGCGGGGAGTTTCGGTGCCTCTACTAAGAAGAACTTAGGAAATTCTCTACAACGTCGGTGCGTTGGTTATGGGGTTTAAATTTTATTATGTTTCTCTTGCAAGATTAAAAATCCAATGCCGTTTCTGGGTACTCCGATTTTGAAGTTGGTCAAAGCATACTCCGGCAAGGAGACAACGAAGTTAATTAATTATGGGGGAATGAGTTGCAATTTTTATTAAGTTGATTAATTAAAACTCTCCGACAGAGAGCGCTCTTGACCTTGTCTTAAGACAAAGTTTCAAGAGACTTAGCTAATCTAAATGCCTAATGCAAGGATATGCAAGTCTAACTATGCTCTCTGATAGAGAGTGCTATTGACTTGGGTTATGACAAGTTCAAGAGACTTAATTAATTAATTGATTAAACTTAAAAGAAAAATAAAGATCTAAACTACCCAAGAGTCTCTTTCAGGTTTTTTAGGCCCTAATCGGGAAAGCATGGGGGTAAGTAACAAATCAAAAGAAAGCAAAAAATAACTCTCCGATAGAGAGAACTCTTGATCCACCTTATGGTGAGATTCAAGAGATTTTGGTAATTTTTAGGGTTTTGCAATATTATATCAAAAAGGTAAATACAATTAAAACCAGTTAAGTGAATAAATAAGGAAACTTTTTATTCTTTTCTATTTTATGCATGATGAACCTTTCAGAAATAAACTATCTAACTTTAATGAAAAAATAAAACTCTAACATTTGAAACTATTCTATCCTACTTTTAACAAATTGTGAAACAAAGCATGAAAATGAGGAGACGATACAAGCTTCCCCCAAATAGGGGAAGAGGGGTGTGGGAGCCATAATCCCACTTGCTCTTTATTAATTTGTTTACAATGCTTTCTTTTGCTGCCTTTTTTTGCTTCTTTTCTTATTTCTGGAAGGCCTTTGGAACAATCTACTGAAGGGGAAAGAAGAAGAGGGAAATTATGGTTTTTTAGAGCTTGATTCTTTAGAATTTTGCAAGCATTTCCGCTGTACCTGTCACAGAAGTAAAAAATCAGCAAGCATATATTGTTAAAAGATGTTAGGAAAGACAATGCAAAAATGAAAAAATTTTAAAAAAATTTGGAAAATTTTTATACTTAAATTTTTTTTTGAACATTCACATGCGAAGCATAAATTTTTTCCTAGATCTAATGAAGGAAACTAGATATAGCAAAAGCCCTGAAAACAGATTTGAATAATGAATATTGAAACTTGGATCTATTTCATGAGCAAATGCAAAAAATTTAAAGAAGGGAAAGGTTGAGGTAAAAGTTTGAAGATGGAGCTTTGGAGTAAGATCTCCTTATGTTTTTTCCTCTTGGACAAAGCCCAACTTTGTAGATCTTGAAAGACAACAGTGTTAGAAAAGTTCTTATGATGATGGAGATGAGATTGATGCAACTGAGCTCGCACCCTTCTCCAAACGACAAGATCTGCTAAGACAATCAAACTTGAAACCTGGTGAGATCAAACAAAATAACTAGTATGTTATGAATACTAAACCATGGTCAATACTTCATATAACTGAATACTTGTACTCATCTAGTTAAGATAAACTTTGCAAAATAATCCAAATTGACAGCTGCAAATGGAAAATCTTATGTTCTAACAATAGACTTCTAAAGCTAGTTATTTGATTCACCATATGAGTAACAAATTTAAAACAAGGAAAGAAATCACCTCATAAGATAGACATCCACCAATGAAGAAACAATCCCATAGACCTCCAAAGTCGAAAAGCTTTATTCAAATAAATAATGATTACAATTTTTTGCAGAGTTTCTATGCACAAAAGTTCATGTTGTAGTGCTCAAAAGAGCCTCTACTTATACAAAAATGAAAGAAAATAGGGCTCAGATCCCTAAATCTAGACTAAGAGTAACACCAAAGTAATTGAATGAGCTCGGCATGATGATTTGGAGTTGAACTGAGCTGCAACTGAGTGCTGGAGTAATGAGGGGGGGTGAGGTGGCTCATCCTCTCTCGTAATGATCACCTAATTAATAGATAACCCACACCTCAAAAACGGATTTGACCAAAGAGGAAAAATATCTGACTGATAGTTCAACTGCTACACTCCGATACTTGATCTGAAACTGATCGATATTGATTGGAATCATCGTAAATGCTCTGTGCCATGTCATTTAGCCTTTTATTTTATTCAATTTGGTTTATTTTGGAGAGTTTTTTATTTTTTCCAAAATATTCATTTTTAATATTTTAGTTAATAATTTCTCCGTAAATGACTTTTTTGAGAAATTATTAATTATGAGGTTGAATGAACTTCTGAAACTTGGAGATAGCTGGCCGGTTGATCATGAATGATTTTTGGCTCAAGGTTAGAGCCTTCAATCACTGAATTCGGGTTCTGGATGACTAACTTATTATAAATTGAATTTTTCCATTTAAATTATGGAAAAATTTAATTAAAAACTTAGGGAAAATTAAAAAATTAAAAAAATTAAAAATAAAAATTTTGACTCGTCCGGTAAAAATATTTTCAATTTTTTTCTGAGGGTCCTAGTGACTTAGGAAATGACCATAGTCTATTCTAACAATGTCTAGTAGGTTTATATATACTCAGTTGGGCTCTAATAACCCCCCAAGGCCCAGAATTCAAAATCGGGCATTCCAGTTTTGGAAGAAGCGGGAGAAAACCTCATCAATTATATTCGGCTATAGGCAATGCATAATTGTCAAGGGCAAAAAACTCCGTGGAATACCTTAGTTGAAATTCTATGTATTAGGAGACCGAACCACTCAAAAACACCCTACTAGCACATTTTATTACAAACCCCGCGGGGCCATGGTCATAATTATTCAAAACAAAAACTGACTAGCCAAAACTAGATAGGCACAAAGGCAGATCATCTGATACACTGGAAACAAACATTTATCATGTTTGTAAAATGGTGACTCCTTAGTTAATCCAACTGAGTGCAAAATTAGTGGATAACATCTGGCTCCAACTCTTTGACGTGTGCTCGATCTAATTTCTTATGCAAGGAGAGCATACAAGAACACCAGAATCTTTGGTTTCCATATCTTGTAAGAACATCTCAACTTGACTAGAAAAACTTTAGTAGCACAAGTTTTATGAAAAATGGCCAATGATACAAAAGTTGCTTTATTCAAAGAAATGACAAGACTTCATTGAAAAATTTATTTATTCCTAAATACGTAAAGAAAAATGCTAAGATAAATGCTTGCTTTAAAGAGCCTATTTTCTTACTCTCAGCATGATACAAAAAAGGTTAGGTGTAATCATAAATCCAGTGTAGCCACCTAAGCATTTTATTAATATAAAAAGGTTTTGCCTTGTCTTTGGTTACTAGCCAAAGTAAGGACACAATTTCCAGAAAATGCAAACCTGCGTGATGATCTAGAATGGGCGGGCTGGATGGGGAATCATAGGCATGAATAATGTCGTCAAACTTCTTCCCAAACTGGTAGATGCTCGCGCAGGCTGCTTCTATCCATGACTGGATAGCACTGATATACAAATCGGGATAATGAAGCAGGTCAACTACTCCATCATGCTGATCATCAAGGCTTATCAAATAATAACTTGTTGTATAAGCCCCAAGCTACTCCAAAACATAAGGAACATCTATATGTGAAGACGATGGCTGAGAAAAAACTTCAACTAGTTGTATCCCATCTGATTCGTCACTACACTGCTTTTTCAAATCCTTATTACCGATACTTAGATACAATTCTGACTAATCATATGAAAACTCTGACTTCTCTTCCTTACAACTTTCATAAGTCTCAGAATAACAACTCCCCTTGCTGGACATATCATAGATGAGATTCTCAAAAATATTTTCAAAGGTATCATAGGTTGGATTTTCAATAAAAGTCCAATAGTCATCATGACCATCTATGTCGGATCTGAGAGATGCCTCATCATTGGTATCAAGTCCCTGTCTACACTTCTCATTTTGCTCAAAACAATCTTCTTCAAAAAGCTGGGTTTCAAAGATATCACAGGGAACCCAACTTTCCAAATATTTGTCATCCGGTGGAGTGCATGGAGGAATCTCATCACATGAAACTTCTAAGATTGGATTTTTAATTAAAGTCTCGAAGTTATCATCCATCTCAGATGTAAGGGATTCTTCCTCACTTGTATCACATCCCTGGCTATATCCCTCCTCATGATCATAGTCATCTTCTTCAGAAAAAAGGTCACAAGGTAGTAAACCTTCCAAACTATCATCATTATGCTCATTTGTAGGATTAGTGCCAAAGTTTTTAGTGAGGTCATCCAATTGCTGACTATAATCTTCGACCTGACCCCGGGTTTCTGTGGTGATAGGATGGAGTTGTTCAATTGCGTTAATGTATTCAGGCTCTCTTGAATATTGTTTTGTCTCTCTCCAACTTTCTCCGGAAATATCATGCATGTCATCTACATAGTTGATGTACTCAGGCTTGCTTGATGATGCTTTAGGACCACAACCTTCTGGAAAACCATGCTCCTAAACATAGCATGCATAATAGCAAGAAGATTCTTCATGAAGGTCTTCACATGCCCTACAAAATGGCGTGTAAGTTTCAACCATGTCAGTAGACTCTAGATGATGAGGAGGCCTCTGTTCATGGTTGGGTGCCTTTCTTTGCCAATTTACTTTTGGAGGAAATGTTCTTGGGATAGGTTGTGATTGTGCTCTTTCCATACTAATGACCTTGTTCTGCATCTCTTTCATTTGAGCTAGATGTTTATCTTCCATTCTTCCAAGTCTTTCCTTCATTTCCATCATTTGTTTTCTGTAGGAATCCTCTTCTTCATGCTCATTTGACTTTAGCAGAGTCGAGGACTTTGAATAACCAGGAAGGTTGGATTCACCTGAAGACTGCATATTTATGTCTATTTTAATTGTCATTTTTTGTGCGTTTAGAAGAGTAGTGGGTTCTTTATCCTTGATTTGATATTGCATCTTCCCACTAAGTGCTTCAATGTAATAAAGCAAGATAGATGGTGCAGGTGGTTTGTAAATGGCAGGAATGGCATTGGATAGTTCTGTGAATCTTTGGTTGAACTCATCCAGAGTCTCATTCTCCTTCTTCTTTATGTTTGTTAAAGAAGTCAGTTGATGCCTAGGTTCCTTCTTTTCACCAAACCTATTAGTGAAGGCAGTCTTGAAAGCTTCAAGTGTAGCAAAGGATTTGTCTAGTAAATTGATGTACCAGTCACCAGCCTTTCCATCCAAAGATAGAGCAAATAACTTCATGTAGACATCATCATGTTGGCTTATAGGGTCACTGACATAGGCATTGACGCATCTAGAAAAGTTCCTGAGGTGCATGGCGGAAGTGGTGGCATCAGTGCCAGTGAATATAGGGAATTTCTCGACAGCTTTGTCTGGAAGACGATGGGGTTGACCTGCTATCTGAGAAAAGTCGAGTTGAGTAAAATACTCACCCATTACGTCGGAAACACTAGTGTTAATGTTTTCTTGAGAATTAGTTTCTAGAAATAAACTATGGATGTCTGACAAAGACTGAGATCCAAGATCTTCAAGGATCCTACAAGAAGCAAGTTTATTTAGCCTCCTCCTATAAACCTTTTCAGGCTCAGGGATAAAACTAAGTAAACCTTCAGAGTTTCTTCTGGTTGAATACCTTGGTAAAATTAAAGACAGCGGAGTCGCCAGATGGATTTCAAGTCTAAGACCAGCGAGGTGATTAAACTAAAAATCTATCAAAAAGGTAAAAACTACAAAAAACTAAGGTCGTCCAGGAACAAAAAATTTGTTCCCGGCAACGGCGCCAAAAGATATTGTCCGCTGATTGCACACCAGCAGCAAAAACTTTCCAAAAGCTGTCTCCTCACTTAGGAAAGTGGGAGAGGTGTGACCTTGGGGGGCAAGCACAGAGCTAGGTACTGTCACCTACTCCTAGCTCCTCCATTTAGGCTAACTCTTAATGAAGCCAAAGGGGGTAGTCCCTAACAAAGAGTTTTCTATGGCTTAATGTGGTTAAAGTGTTTTAAATTGTTACAGACGCGGATGGGTGTTGTTTAGGAGTTATGGTGATTAAATGTGTTTGTTTATTATGAACTTGACGCATAAGATAAAAGTAATCCACGTTGCTATCAAGAGAATTAAAAGATGAACAATAATTCAAGACTTTATAAAGATGCATTCACAGATAGAAATTAAAATGTTCCAAAGACAAGTGATTCAGATATAATAATTATGCAAAGATTAAAAGATCAGTGCCTTTATGGAGTCAACACTCTGCAATGCCTTAAGAAATTGACAACAAGTCTTGAAATAAAGCTAGTGAATATTACGTTGTGCAAGTGCTCTTAGTATGTTTTAAGTATTTTAGGTGATCTTACTTATGGTGTCAACGAAGGTTTGTCAAGAGCCGGGGGAATGTTCCAAGTTTAATCTGTTGAAGACATGACAGCCCGCCCACTATCCCAGGCTGGTATCGCGAAGATTGACCAGCTAGCTAAGAAGCTTAGACAGTGGGGAGTTCCGACGCCTCTACTAAGAAGAACTTAGGAAATTCTCTACAACGTCGGTGCGTTGGTTATGAGGTTTAAATTTTATTATGTTTCTTTTGCAAGATTAAAAATCCAATGCCGTTTTTGGGTACTCCGATTTTGAAGTCGGTCAGAGCATACTCCAGCAAGGAGACAACGAAGTTAATTAATTATGGGGGAATGAGTTGCAAATTTTATTAAGTTGATTAATTAAAACTCTCTGACAGAGAGCGCTCTTGACCTTGTCTTATGACAAAGGTTCAAGAAACTTAGCTAATCTAAATGCCTAATGCAAGGATATGCAAGTCTAACTATGCTCTCCAATAGAGAGTGCTCTTGACTTGGGTTATGGCAAGTTCAAAAGACTTAATTAATTAATTGATTAAACTTAAAAGAAAAATAAAGATCTAAACTACCCAAGAGTCTCTTTCAGGTTTTTTAGGCCCTAGTCGGGAAAGCATGGGGGTAAGTAACAAATAAAAAAAAAGCAAAAAACAACTCTCCGATAGAGAGCACTCTTGATCCACCTTATGGTGAGATTCAAGAGATTTTGGTAATTTTTAGGGTTTTTTAATATTATATCAAAAAAGTAAACAAAATTAAAACCAGCTAAGTGAATAAATAAGGAAACTTTTTATTCTTTTCTATTTTATGCATGATGAACCCTTCAGAAATAAACTATCTAACTTTAACGAAAAAACAAAACTCTAACAATTGAAACTATTCTATCCTACTTTTAACAAATTGTGAAACAAAGCATGAAAATGAGGAGACGATACAAGCTTCCCCCAAATGGGGGAAGAGAGGTGTGGGAGCCGAAATCCCACTTGCTCTTTATTAATTTGTTTACAATGCTTTTCTTTGCTACATTTTTTTGCTTCTTTTCTTATTCCTGGAAGGCCTTTGGAGCAATCTACAGAAGGGGAAAGAAGAAAAGGGAAATTATGGTTTTTTAGGGCTTGATTCTTCAGAATTTCCGCTGTACCTGTCACAGAAGTAAAAAATCAGCAAGCATATATTGTTAAAAGATGGTAGGAAAGACAATGCAAAAATAAAAAAATTTAAAAAAAATTTGGAAAATTTTTTATACTTAGAAATTTTTTTGAACATTCACATGCAAAGCATAAATTTTTTCCTAGATCTAATGAAAGAAACTAGATCTAGCAAAATCCTATAAACAGATCTGAATAATGAATATTGAAACTTGGATCTATTTCATGAGCAAATGCAAAAAATTTAAAGAAGGGAAAGGTCGAGGTAGAAGTTTGAAGATGGAGCTTTGGAGTAAGATCTCTTTATGTTTTTTCCTCTTGGACAAAGCCCAACTTTGTAGATCCTGAAAGACAACAGTGTTAGAAAAGTTCTTATGATGATGGAGATGAGATTGATGCAATTGAGCTCGCATCCTTCTCCAAACGGCAAGATCTACTAAGACAATCAAACTCGAAACCCGGTGAGATCAAACAAAATAACTAGTATGCTATGAATATTAAACCATGATCAATACTTCATATAACTGAATACTTGTACTCATCTAGGTTAAGATAAACTTTGCATAATAATCCAAATTGATAGCTGCAAATGGAAAATCTTATGTGCTAACAATAGACTTCTAAAGCTAGTTATTTGATTCACCATATGAGTAACAAATTTAAAACAAGGATCTTAATCACCTCATAAGATAGACATCCACCAATGAAGAAACAATCCCATAGACCTCCAAAGTCGAAAAGCTTTATTCAAATAAATAATGATTACAATTTTTTGCAGAGTTTCTATGCACAAAAGTCCATGTTGTAGAGCTCAAAAGAGCCTCTACTTATACAAAAATGAAAGAAAATAGGGCTCAAATCCCTAAATCCGGACTAAGAGTAACACCGAAGTAATTGAATGAGCTCAGCATGATGATTTGGAGTTGAACTGAGCTGCAATTGAGTGTTGGAGTAATGAGGGGGGGTGAGGTGGCTCATCTTCCCTCGTAATGATCACCCAACCAATAGATAACCCACACCTCAACCAAAAACGGATTTGACCAAAGAGGGCAAATTTCTGACTGATAGTTCAATTGCTACACTCCGATACTTGATCTAACACTGACCGATATTGATTGGAATCATCATAAATGCTCCGTGCCATGTCATTTAACCTTTTATTTTATTCAGTTTGGTTTAATTTGGAGAGTTTTTTATTTTCTCCAAAATATTCATTTTTAATATTTTAATTAATAATTTCTTCGTAAATGACTTTTTTGATAAATTATTAATTATGAGGCTGAATGAACTTCTGAAACTTGGAGATAGCTGGCCGGTTGATCATGAATGATTTTTGGCTTAAGGTTAGAGCCTTCAATCACTGAATTCGGGTTCTGGATGACTAACTTATTACAAATTGAATTTTTCTATTTAAATTATGGAAAAATTTAATTAAAAATTTAGGGAAAATTAAAAAATTAAAAAATTAAAAAATAAAAATTTTGACGCTTCCGGTAAAATATTTTCAAATTTTTTCTAAGGGTCCTAGTGACTTAGGACATGACCATAGTCTATTCTCACAATGTCTAGTAGGTTTATATATACTCAGTTGGGCTCTAATAACCCCCCAAGGCCCAGAATTCAAAATCGGGCATTCCAGCTTTGGAGGAAGCGGGAGAAAATCTCATGAATTATACTCGGCTATAGGCAAAGCATAATTGTCGAGGGCAAAAAACTCTCTGAAATACCTTAGTTGAAATTCTACGTCTTAGGAGACCGAACCACTCAAAAACACCCTACTAGCACATTTTATTACAAACCCCGCGGGGCCATGGTCATAATTATTCAAAACAAAAACTGACTAGCCAAAACTGGCTAGGGACAAAGGCGGATCATTTGATACACTGGAAACAAACATTTATCATGTTTGTAAAATGGCGGCTCCTCAGCTGATCCAACTAAGTGCAAAATTAGTGGATAACAAGCGTCACATTACAGGTTCTAATCTAGCACTAGTATTCAGTACAAGGTGATACACTATCGCTGAACATAATTTACATGCAAATAGTTAGGACTAACTATTGAATATAATACCAAAATCACACTGTGATGAGATAGCTGCCCAATGTTTGGCACCTCCTGTTCTTGCCTAATGTTCCTGTGTTTATTCTTGGGACAACGGCCACATGGTTTCTTTTCTCTTTAATGAACTATGGTTATTTTGTTATGTATAGCATGTATGATGGCAGGACAAGGGCCACATGGTTTCTTTTCTCTTTAATAGACTATGGTTATTTTGTATGTATAGCGTGTATGATGGCAGGACAAGGGAATTTTTTATAATTAGACAGCCCAATTTTAAGTTTTGCTACTGATTGTTGAGGCTGCAGTTGCAACCTGCTTTTATTTTGGGGTATAAAGCCATCTATGTACATCTTTTGTTTTTAGTAATAGTCAAAATAAGTTTTTATTCAAATAAAAGTGATGAGATAGACTATAATACAACATGTGATGAACCCTTATTAATATTTTGAATTAGTAATATGTCTGGAAAATACTCATCATTTAGGCATTGAAAATCTGTGTCATATATCTGGAAAATCCTTATCCACATGGCGATGATTATGCCTCTTAATTTGCAGCAATCAGTGATTACAGACAATCTCTCCAGTTCCAAAATCTGAATGAAGAGAAGCGAAACATTCAACTTGAGGTGCATCTTCCTGTCACAGACTGCCTGTGTCATTTAAGTTTCTTGTAAATACATATGTCTCCACACATGTGGACTTCTTGAGATTTGGTTGAGTATTATGTTGTGACACTAGTTTTGCATTGCCTTTTTAGGTGATCAGAGGTGGAAGAAGATGTAAAGTTTCCATATTTGATCTTGTTGTTGGTGATGTTGTACCCCTCAATATTGGTGATCAAGTATAGTACAATTCCCTTTGTAATAATAGCATCAATGCCCTGCTTCTTATTAAAATTGAATAACTATCCTCTGAGAGATGCATCTTTCCTTTCCAGGTCCCTGCAGATGGCATTCTTATTACAGGACATTCCCTGTCGATTGATGAATCTAGTATGACTGGGGAGAGCATGCTTGTATGTGCCTTTTTTGTTCGTCTAGTAGTTTTTTGACCTGTTAGCAAAGAAGCAAATTTTCCCAGAAGCTAGGGATGCTAAAGTTTGTAACATTTGCACCTGGCTATGGCTTCCTTTTGTTTTTATTCTAGGTTCATAAAGATCAGAATAATCCCTTTATGATGTCTGGATGTAAGGTTGCAGATGGCTATGGTACCATACTGGTGAGTTGTAATGCCTGTTTATTCATTTGGAAATAGTTGTGCTTCCTGACTGTGATTTAATGTGTTAGGTTTCTCTGTCATTGGTGTTTTCTGCTCTGATTGATAATAGGTGGCTGGTTTGGACTTCCATTGCCTTATTTCAGGTAACTGGTGTGGGATTAAATACTGAGTGGGGTTTACTGATGGCGAGCATATCAGATGATGATGGGGAAGAAACTCCCCTACAGGTCTCTCTTCTCTGACTTGTTTAATTTGCATTCTATTCTTTGCCACGAGTGTTAGCATTACAAATTTCACACTCACAGAGGGTCTCCTGTTTATTATAGATCCGCCTCAATGGTGTTGCAAATTTTATTGGTAAGGTTGCACTTACAGTGGCAGTTGTAGTCTTTGTCATCCTCTTGATTAGGTAACTGATACTGCACTACCTTTGATTGTTTGCTCTAATTATTCGTGTTTTCCACTGCCATACATTCGTTGTATTGACTGTATTTTATGTTTTGTTTTATCAGATTCTTTACAGGACATACACAAAACTCTAATGGGAAACCCATGTTTCAAGCAGGCAAGACCAAGGTTGGAGACACAATTAATGGAATTGTTAACATTTTCGGGATTGCGGTAGGTCAGCATGTTCTACTTTCATCAGTATCTTGTCAGTTGTCAGTATTGTGTTTAAATCGTTGGTTTATATAAAATCAGTTATTTCTTCGTTTACAAAAGTGTAACGAGTCATGTCCAAAGTATTATATGAAAATGTAATCAAGAGAAATACTAATGAAAGTATCTGTTTGTAGGTTGTCATTGTCGTTGTTGCAGTTCCAGAAGGACTTCCATTGGCAGTTACCTTGACGTATGATTGATTGCAGAATTTTTTTTTAAGATTTGCTTATTCAGATTAATATCTAGTGAGGTTTCTGATTTCTTTGGCAGTGACGTTTCTTTTCATAACATGTTTTCTTTTCATTTTATTGACAGTTTAGCTTATTCAATGAAGAAGATGATGGTGGACAAGGCTTTGGTTGGTATTTGATTCATTATAATTTATTGCTATTGATGGGTGGGTTATTTGTTTTTCAACATTTAAAAATTCATGTCTTTCCAGGTACGAAGGTTGTCAGCCTGTGAGACTATGGGTTCTGTTATGACAATTTGTAGTGACAAAACTGGAACGCTGACCTTGAATCAGGTTGGCCATTTTCTGTGGGAACGATCCCTTCTTATAAGTGTGCTGGGCTATAATAAAACACGACATTGCCCATTGTTATATGGTTTGACATTCTTCTTGTTAATTGTACGTGAACCTTAACCTTGTCACATAACAAATCATCTTTGACTTGCAGATGACAGTTGTTAGGGCATGTGTTGCTGACAGAATCAGGGAACCACCAGACAGTTCAGAAAATCTCCCTCCTATTGTACATTCCCTTCTTATTGAGGGTATCTCCCAGAATACCACTGGAAGTGTCTTTAAACCTGAGGTAAAACATTAGAATCTTTCCAAGCATGAGTATGGATAGAAACTTGGCAATATATGTCCAATCGCTCAATTCAAGTGTTTGTATAGAAGAAGGAAAAACAATTAGAGGCCAGAAGATTCCAGAACTTAACAAAAAAAAATTATTGTATTGTGAACAGCAGCCAGCACTTCTAAGTATGTTTTTAAATCAACTGGAGATTTCCATTGAGGTGTTTTTTTGGTTTAAAATTTAAATTCTTTGGTTGTTGGAAGCTTCTCGAAACAAAACCCCTAGGGTTTCACCTCCAAGCATGGTTTTCCTTAATGCTAAGATGCTAAGTCCAAGCGATATCTATCATAGTTATCAAAACCAGCTAGTGCCAGTTTAGACCAGTTTGGGGAAATTCTAGTCTGATTTTTCCTCTAAACCAATTTGGGACCAGTGCTTGACTGCTATCACTTAGAATGAATTTCTTCAAAATTTATGTTGGTGATCCACTTGATGGTTCATGGACACTTCATGGGATGGACTTGTCAAAAGTTCTTCAATTGGTATCAATGGTTCATGGGTACACATTTTGATTGAAGTGGACATATAATTTTTGAGCTCACCATCTGTGATCGACAGTTCATGAGTGCTAAAATCAGACTTAGCACATGGTTGCAGGTCTTTTATTGCTCAAGGGTTGAGGATCAGTTATGTTCTTAGTAGGTGTATTTTTATCAATGTTGCATATATCGTCTCAGGGAAAGTATCGGCCAGGGTCTGCAATATAACTTCTTGGTGGTATCGGCAGAAAATCTCGGAAAATGTTGCAAGACCTAAAAAAAATACA
Organism: Pseudotsuga menziesii; assembly: GCA_001517045.1. NCBI lineage: Eukaryota > Viridiplantae > Streptophyta > Pinopsida > Pinales > Pinaceae > Pseudotsuga > Pseudotsuga menziesii. Next base: position 177,904 of record LPNX010227611.1, read on the forward strand.
AAAATACTCATTTTTTTTCAATTTTTTGAACATCTAAAGCAACAACAACATCAAATAGACACATTGCTACATAAATATGATGATACAACTAATAAATAAGATGCATAAGATGTCAAGTGGTCGCATATTGTTACTCAAAGAAAATTATGAAACATGTTCTTAATAGGATGATACAAAATCACATCAAATGCTCAAAATAAATGTATCTCATGAGACGAATTATCATGAGGCATCTAGATACTAAATAGTATATACTACAATGAAAATGATAGATCATAGGAATCTGAATCATCGATTTCCACTACCCCTTTTACATGTAAAGGATACCACTTTTTCTTTGGAAGCAGTAGGTGGTTGTGTGTAATGTTCCGTTATTGATAAATAGGGAACTGACTAAGGACATTTAATACTGGGAGCATATTAGAACAATTATTTAGTATTATTAAGTCATCAGTGTAGTAAAGAGGGCCATCAGAGTTATTATCATAAAGCATGCAGAGCATGCAAGCCTTATTTCTTCAGTCTTAAGTCAACGAGCAATTAGAATTGCATGCATGCAAAAAGTAAAGTGCAAACCCTAAAAGTGACATGCAAACCCTAAAAGTAACATGCAAACCCTAAAAGTACATGCTGAAGCTATATAAGAAGAGTCATTGAACCAAAAGGATTATCTATTATTATTGTTGTTGATTTGGAGTATTTGAGCAGCAACATAGTGTGTAGCAGGATAAGTTGGGGTTGAAGACAACGTCTTCATCTAACGAGGGTTCGACAGTGAAATATCTGCCCTAGTCTCCTTTAGGGTAGGCCATCCAGGTCCACCATTAGCTTTCATCTTATTCGTCTGTATCCAGTGATCCAACATCCACAGGAAGATTGTTTGCAGGTTCACATGTGCAGCTGAGGATTTAGTTGGAAAACCCCAAAGTATTCGTTGGGTCTCTGAATCCTAGTCTATCTTCTGCATGTCAGCTTCATCTTCATTACCAGGGTCACTCCACTGCCTTGAGTGACTATCACCTATCAGTTTGCTCATCTAGAGCAGTTATCAGGAGATCCAGGAGGTTGAGGACGTCAGCACCAAATAGGGAGATCAATTCGCTAGCCAGCTTAGAGGGGTCAAAACCTCTGCATGCTCCAGTCATTCTCTCCGGCATGGGAAGATCTACATCCCAACAAATTCTCAGCTCCATCAGGCACCTCCTTCATAAAACACGCCACCTTTCGCTGAGGAGAGTGTTTCGTGCTGTCGGGCGGTAACACCGAGAAGGAAGCATCATTACTTCACCAGTCCAGCTCTATATGCATGCATCTTATCTCTGGAGTATCATCAGCTTGATTATCAGTGGTAAGTGTTTACCTTCTTTCTGTAAATCTTTGCCCTAGTTCAGCTATAATTTAGGGCCATTGGCCCGATACCTTGCATGCAAATTTTTATTCAATATTCTTGCACATTTTGAGAGTACAAGTAAGCCCTAGAATAGTGAAGCAGTAAAATATCAGTATTTGGGATATTACAGTGGTATCAGAGCATGATCCTTGCCAGCTGTGAGCACATAGCAATTGAATAAAAGTGGATGTTGATGCATGCTTGTACATGCTAAAGCATGTCAGTGATGTTGGTGAAGTGCATGTCAGAACAAAGGTTTTTCTTTGCCAGCTTGTGAAAACATGAAGAGAATGAGAAGGATCTTGACTGGAAATTTGCACAGGTTAGCAGCATTTCAACACTTGCCTCGATATCAGGAGTATCTAGCCTTGGGTGATGAGGTATGTGCAACATTGTCCTTTCAAGATTATTACACCATCAAGTTCGGGAGCCATCCCAAGGATTTGGATGAGGATTTCCTTAACGACATAGCTGGGGGAGTGAAGAAAGATGAGCATGAAGTACAGGTTGTTAGTGAGCTTGAGTTGGAGTTAACAGTACATGATGAGGATGTGCATGAGGAGATAGCATTAGAGCCATCTTGTGAGTCTAGCGACACGAGCACATTCTCTAGTCAGATTGTGGACAAGCCGTGTGATGAGTTGGAGTTGGTACACTCTTCATCACCTACAGTAGGAGTCAAGACAGTTATGACGGGCCAAATACATGGGGTGCAAGGAAATGAACACAGCAGTCGAGACAGTGGGCAGTCACACATGGAAGTTAGGGAGAGTTTATACATGCATGAGATAGAGCTTCCAGATGATAGTCACCGAAAGAAGATTGAACATGTTAAAGAAAGCATTCTAGCAATGAAAGAGAGCACCAAGATACTTCGAGACACCATATTACAACGAGATGTTGAGCATACAGTTCTTCGATTTGTATGTACCGAGTCAGCGGTCAAGCTTTCTAGTATTGAAGAGCAATTAGATTCCTTGATGGGGCAGCAGAAGAAACATACTATTGCATTTCAAAGCAGTCCTCTTCAGGAGTACATAGACAAGGATTGTAGTAGCTTGAGTCCACATTTGCATAATGGCGGATGGTTTTTATAGGTTGGTCAGGATCGAGAAATTGGGCAGTAGTATATGAGCATTCCAGTTGAAATCAAAAGGGCAGAATGTCAGCTTGGTAGGATTATTCCTTGTGATAGTGCTTATGGACAAGGTCCTATTTGGGGGTTGGATGAGAGAGATATTAAGAGTTGGTGTCCTATTGAGTGGGCGATTCTTGGGAAGACATTCCTAGCCAAGGGTATAGTCCTACAAGAGCCTTGAGATATTTGGGATGAAAGATGCACACGTTTGCATTGGGATCTAGGTGGGAGACCTTATGAGGGATGGATACAATGTTCACTGATGGGGTTACTTGAGAGTCTACATGATGCTCCTTGTGTTGATAGTACACAGGGTAGCAGTCGATGCATTTTGACCTCTGCAATTTTCAGATTGATTTGGGACCCTGGGATTACAATGACTGACAGTTTAGTGATTGCCAGAGGATGCTTTCAGGAGGCCTCTTGTGATGGTACCTCGTTTACACCGTGGTTAGTTACTCTACTTATAGGAGGCTTCCATGGGATATCTTGTGATGGTACCGTGCAGTGCCGTGCTTTGAGCAGAGGGTGCTACAGATCTCCAAGGATAATTTGGGACCTTGGGATCATCCCCGGATTTAGTTGGTTTAGTTGATTGGTTGTGGAGTTGCGTTGCCATTGCTTGAGGACAAGCAATCTTTGGCGAGAGAGGACTGTAATGTTCCGTTATTGATAAATAGGGAATTGACTGAGGACATTTAATACCGGGAGCATATGAGAACAATTATTCAGTATTATTAAGTCATCAGTGTAGTAAAGAGGGACATCAGAGTTATTATCATAAAGCATACAGAGCATGCAAGCCTTATTTCTTCATTCTTAAGTCAACGAGCAATTAGAATTGCATGCATGCAAAAAGTAAAGTGCAAACCCTGAAAGTGACATGCAAACCCTAAAAGTACATGCTAAAGCTATATAAGGAGAGTCATTGAACTAAAAGGATTATCTATTATTATTATTGTTGATTTGGAGTATTTGAGCATTAGCACGGTGTGTAGAAGCAACAGTTGGGGTTGAAGACAACGTCTTTAGTGAATGAGGGTTCGACAGTGAAATATCTGCCCTAGTCTCCTTCAGGGTAGGCCATCCAAGTCCACCATCAGCTTTCATCTTATTCGTTTGTATCCAGTGATCCAGCATCCACAAGAAGATTGTTTGCAGGTTCACGTGTGCAGTCGAGGATTTAGCTAGAAAACCCCAAAGTATACGCTGGGTCTTTGAATCCCAGTCTATCTTCCACATGTCAGCTTCATCTTCATTAGCAGGGTCACTTCACTTCCTTGAGTGACTATCAACCATTAATTTGCTCATCCAGAGCAGTTATCAACAGATCTGGGAGGCTGAGGATGTGAGCACCAAACAGGGAGATCAATTTGCTAGCCATATTAGAGGGGTCAAAACCTCTGCATGCTCCAGTCAATCTCTTCGGGACTCTACATCCCGACAAATTCTCAGCTCCATCAGGCACCTCCTTCATAAAAAACGTCACCTTTAGCTGAGGAGAGGGTTTCGTGCTGCCGGGCAGTAACACCAGGAAGGAAGCATCATTACCACCAGTCTAGCTCTATATGCATGCATCTTATCTCTGGAGTATCATCAGCGTGATTATCAGTGGTAAGTGTTTACCTTCTTTCTGTAAACTTTTCCCTAGTTTAGCTATAATTTAGGGCCATACACCTTGCATGCAAATTTTTATTCAGTATTCTTGCACATTTTGAGAGTACAAGTAAGCTTTAGAATAGTGAAGCAGTAATATCAGTATTTGGGCTATTACATCATGGAGGTACTCGAGGTGAGCTTGGAGTGGAAGCTCCAGTTACTTCATATCCCCGTACACCTCAAATTTCAAAATTCCCATAGACCATGTTGGACCATTTTGATATATTCAACCTTACATGGTATAATGGTATACAATATATACATGAGTAGATTTTGCATATTTTGTCTCTAACGGTTTGGAATCTTTAGAATATAATTTTTTAATTAAAATTTTAATATTTGATGTGTTTTTTAGAAAATAGTTTGAGTCTAAGTTGACCCTTGATCTATTTCGAGTCCAAGTCCCATTTTTAAACAATTGCTCTAAATTGCAAAAAAGTTGTTCCTTTCCCCATTTTATAGTGATAAAACTAGTAGCTAATGAAATTACAAAAAGCTATACATGTCCTAGAAAATTTATATATCTTGTGGAATATATCGGAAATGTCGTGATATATTGAATATATTGGAAATGTCACGATTTTTTAATTACAATACATCGAAAGGGGGAAAGACTCGGCGATATATCCGATATTTTCGATATCTGCAACAATGGCATTTATAGCAGGTACATTTAGCTAACATATCACACTCATATAAATACACACATGGACAAGTTTTCAGCATTGCAATAGGTTCCCCATGCTTGTTTCTTGGAGCACTTAAAGAAGATATGGGAGGTCAAAGACTCCAAAAGACTATGGCTAATTTTCGAGATTCACTTTCTTGAAAATTTTTGGTTTCCGAAAACATTATTTTTTCTTGAAATCTGATCACATATTTTAAGACCCTTTGTGGGGCTCTGCTTATGGTTCAAATTTGGAGAAAATGAGAAACAAAAATTGGTTGAAGGTAGCTTCTTGGTCAAGAAATATTTTTGGGTTTTTGCACTTTACAAAGTAATTATATTTTTGGATACCCAACATGGAGTATGCAATTCGTATTCGGAGGCAATTTGAAACAGATTTTGGTCAAAATTATGGTTTTGGGATTTTCACAATTTAGTCATATTTTTGAGGACCTGATGTTTCATACAACATCAGGGTCAAATTTGAAGTTTTGACATTTTTCACAATTAGGGTTTCCGCATCTTCTATAACATTCTAAAAGCTTTGGGAGCAGTAGTCACCTCAGGCTAATACTTATGATTTTCACAATTTTTTTTGGGAAAATACACCTTGTATTTACAGAAAAATATTTACAAACAACAATGCAAAAAGTGGAAGGGTATATACAATGTAAATCATAACCTCTTTTATAAAGTAACTAAAATGAAATAAAATTAGAATAAGTTGTGGATTATAAAGTAACTAAAGATGAAAAAATTAGAACGTTGGGTTGGGAATCCATAGTTGTGCTGGTTTAGCAGTCAATTCGCTTACCGATCTTGGGGTTGTTAGGTTGTGCGTAAACAGATGACTTGCACTCGAAGATAGCATCTATTTTAGTCATCCTTGCAGTTTAATTAACTGTAATGTCCTCATTTGATTAGGCATTGAGGACCAAAACCGCTAACCTATGTGATTCCTGTGGGTTCGAGCAGTTATTGACAGTTAGGGAATCATCTAAGACTGATGCCATCTATAGAAAATCTAGTGCATCATCATGTTATCACCATTAAGTCAACAAGGGCCACCAGGGCCAAAGGCCACCATCATGCATGCCATCTAAGCATTATTTAATGATGCATGCACTCATTTAAGTCTCCATGCGCATGCATGCAAGTCAATTGCAAATTAGAAAATAAAGTGACCTAATTAGGTCAAAGATTAGGGTTTTCGCAGTTGAAAGTTATAAAAGGAAGATAAAATGAAAGGAGACTCACTTTTGATTATTATTTTGGAGCTCTTGAATAGCAGCACAGCAGTTGGGGTTGGAGACGGCGTCTTCAGCTAGAGGGGTTTCGACAGTGAGATATCTGCCCTAGTCTCATTCAGGGTAAGCCATACAGGTTCACCATTTGCTCTTCCATTCATTCATAGTTATCCAGTATACTACAGAGATTGTTGCATGGGCACGTGTGCAGCTGTAAGGGGTTTTCATCCAGAAAGCCCTAATCATTCGCTAGGTCTTCAGATCTCAGTTTTACTTCGCAACCCAGGCACCATTCTCATCATCGTCATCTTACTCCAGTACCCGGTGATTATCAGATCCGATCATGCTCATCCTGAGCAGTTATCAGCCATTTCGGGATCAGGGCGGGTGTGAGCAGTTGCACCTCTAGAACAATTCGCTAGCCTGCCTAGAGATCTCAGAACTTCCGCATGTGCCAGGCATTCTCTCCGGCACGGGAAGGCTTTCAGCCTGCAAATCAACAGCCTCATCGGACACCTCCTTCACTGAAAACGTCACCCTTAGCTGATCTGGGGTTCGTGTTGCTGGGGTTTCACCGGAAGCAGAAGATATTAGTTCATCTTTGATTTAGCTCTTGATGCATGCATACTCTCTCAGGAGCAGTCCAGCCAGCTTATCAGTGGTAAGTGTTCATTCTATCCCACAAACCCTAACCCTAATTTTTGCTATAAAATAGGGATTTTTGCATGGCAGTTTGCATGCCCGGTTGTATCAGCGTATTTGCTTAGAATTAGAAAATATCGGGATTTGGGATATTACAGTGGTATCAGAGCTATCTTCTTGGCTAGCTGTGGGCTTAAGAAATGAGACATAGATGAATACAGAAGGAGACCCTTTTGTAACCTATAGGAGAAGAAAGAGTAGATACACAGGGGAATTTGAGGATATCCAACTAGAGGATATTAGCTCAGACATGGAACAAACAGGTATACACTCTGATAAAGGAAGGAACGGGAGAAGAGGACGTCAGGATGGAGTTTCGCAACTTGGTATCTGCATTGCAAGACTTAGCCAAAGGGAAAAAAGATGTACTCAATGCAATCAACAGATTATCTGCGAAACCAGTAATAGGTATCAATAGTACACCTCCTTCACCGGTAGATCGAGGATCTACAAGCAGCAGTGGAAAGGTTGCGTACACTAATATACAGAATACACCGCACATATATAGCAGACCTTCCAACAGGCCTACCATGCCTCACTTCTTGGAAGATACAGTAGGTGGTCCAGTCATGTAGGTAGAACCTAGCGAACCTTTTGGGGCTTATTTGCAGGAATATAGAGACTTAGGGGATGAGTTTCATGCTGCCATGTTTTTTTCGGATTTCTGCAACATGAAGAGTAGGAACAAGCCTAGGAATTTCAACAAGGGATTCAATCACAACTATGAGTTGTGTTATCACCCGCCTTGTAGTTTCCTGCTTGAGGTGGATACAAAATGGATGGTAGAGGGCCAAGCAACTAGGGGGTGGAACCACGACTGCCTAGACTTCCAAATGGATGGTTGTCATGCCAATCAAGGAAGCCTTCACTTTAGGTTATCCTAGTCCAGGACAACAATGGGGGAGACCCAGATCTGCTCCCGACAGGAGAGATCGAACCTAGATACCAGAAGAAGATCAGATGGTGCTTCAGGGTACTTAAGGTGCAAGGTGAATGGGAACCCTAGCTCTAGGGTTTAGGTACTAGCAACTATCTTGGGAAACGTAACTATGACAGGGCAAGCACGAATAGAGTTGGGACTATCCAGTACCTAGAAATCAGACTCGGTAAAAGGTGTTTGAGCTATCAATGAATGTTGGTAGATGGGAAAGGCTAAGAGCCTAAGTGCAGCACTAGCTTGGAGATTAGTGCTTTGTATGCATTGGGCAACGGAGTAAGCAGTAAGACAACGTTTTCAGGAAACCCACTTGGGAAACACCTTGATCTACGAAACCAGAAAGCAATTGGTCCAGAAAAGCCAAGGTACAGGAAACCCAGCTCAGTAGATAGCTAGCGCTAGGGCCTAGGAAGACAAATCTGAAGCTTTAGGGGGTACTGGAAGGCTGATGGCTCAGCGTTGAGGATGAGAAGAGATCAGGGAGACCTGATATACAAGCCCAAATCAGGAAACCAGCAGGAAAATCAGATCTAGAAAAGTCAAAATCTGATGATGGGGTTAGGAGGCTGAAAACTGATTTTTTTAGATCTAGGGCAAACCAGGATGAATTAGCATAGCGTTGAGGGTGTTCTGGGATGCTTGGGACCCGATCTATTAACCTATCATGTCAGATTTTAGAAAAACCTACTTCCGGAAAAGGCCAATTTTCAGTGAGGGCGCTAGGGTAGTTTCAGTCTATTTTTCAGATCTCGGTCAAATTGTTGAGCCTCTTGAAAGCGTTGGGGTTGATTTGGACTGCCCAAGACCCGATCTATCCGTTTGTGAAGTCAAAAATCAGAAAAACTCAAAACCCTAGCAGGTTAATTTTTTCAGTGGGGGGTTATGCAGTTTTCTGCTGAAAAATCAGATCTAGGTCAATCTATGAGGGATTTGACCAGCATTCCAGTTGATTTAGTTAGGGGGAGGTCCGATCTATGAAACCCAGAAATGGTTTGGCAAAAGATCGGACGGTTCCCTGATTATTTGATTTTTAGGTTTTTATGGTTTAGTAATTTTTCCGAAAAATAGTTAAATTTCAGCAAGGTACAATGGAATAAGATTAGAAAAGAAGAACTTACCTGTGGATCTTACTTAGACAAGCTTGTAGAAGTCTGTAACAGTGATGATCCTAGCTATCCCGATCAATCCTGGAAGATCCCCGTGATTTCTATGGCATATGCAAGCTCCAAGCCATCAAAGTGCCCCCTACCCTGCATGAGCAAGCGTCAACCATATCAGATTTGCACATACAAAATGAAGACACTGAATGCTACAAGACAGTAAAATGAAGTAATCATAGATCGCAATGAAACTAATGAAAACCCCTTGATCAAAGACGAAGAGAACCGAGCGAGTTGAGGTCCCCCTACAAAAACGCCCTCCTGTAGACAAAACAATGATAGCCACGAAAAAAATAGATCTCACAAGAATTTCCACGATGCTAGTAAGCTGAAGACAAGCTAATCACCATTTGAGCACATCAGATGCAAAGGAAATCCAGAAAAATTTCCACAGACAAAGTCTTTCTATTATCCAGATCCAAGAGCCAAAGACCCCTTACAAATGAGAAGCTCTCTCCTTTAAATAAAAATGAGAGAACTTCAATCATAACCAAATCCTAACCACTTTCAAAACGAGTGACTAAGATTAAAAGATACAATGTTCTAATCAATGGTTGAGATGAGCTCAACATACAATACATGGATCAATATAATTATAATTTACCAAAGTGGACTTAAACCACCCAAATAAAGGTAACCCACTCAACAAGAAATAAATGAAAGCACATGGTGGGTCCAAGGAGTGTTTGACTAACTCCCTTTGGGTGTCCCCATGGCATAATAAATAATATAACAATTTAAAATTTTGACTTTTGTGCCTCCTTGAGGAAAACTTGGGTCTCCCAAAGAGCTCCAGAAAATATATAACATTTGCCCAAAAATAGGTGCAGGCCCCATAAAATGCTAAAACTGCTGAAGAAGGTGTGGAAGACATCACTCTCATCATTGTGACTCACTCCATGCCATTTCTTTGCCTCAGTAGCCCAAATCGATTTCTTCAATAGCCATTTGATCATTTTTTAATCTGCCTCGGGAAACATGATACTGCTAAACAGCCTCCTAGGGTGCCTACGTTGTCAAATTGAGCCCTCCAAGCTCCCTGGGATTGGGGTACAATGGTACAAACAAGTGGATGCACCCCCCTATGCCCATACAACGCCCTAGGAGATCCAACTAAAACATGTCCCTTCTCAAACAAATCAATCTGTGAAGAAAAACTGCATCAGAAAAGCAGAATAAGCTTGATCACATCTGTAAGCGCCTGGAACTGGAAATAAACTGTCTCATTGGACTCAGAGAGTCCCAATCCATCAAAGGTGTATACTCATACCCCTCATAGGTCTCTGTCTGATCATCAATCATAACCAATAAATAATATAACCATCTGTGAATAATCAGACACCAATAATAACTCAGAATAGATCAGTCTGCTGCAAGTGTTAAGAGAGGTTAAACCATGCTCTACAACTCATTCACGTAACAAAATCAACAAGTAGCATTCATTTCATTGGCAGTACATCAACAAATACTTATAAATATCAGGCTTTAATTATTATTACTTAGACTCAGACTTTCAAGACTATACTCACTTCATAGCTGTAGTCATTTTGCTAGTGAAGGGTGAAAGATGGAAATGACAAGGCTAAGGCAAAAGATGACCTCCTACTCAACATCATGACACTTTGGACAAGGAAAATGGCAAACTCACTACAACCAATACTAGACAAACATCAACACAAGGAATGGCAGTGCCTCACAGATGGATGAGTTGTTTAGAGAGTGCTTATTCAACTTAGGCATCATGTCTACATCAATTTTGATCCAAGTTCATTAGGATCACATTTCATTCTGTGGCCTTTTGGCCTATATGAACCCTTTGGGACTTCACCAGTGCTTAAAAGCAAAGCTAATTGTAGCTTTCATCCGGGCCATAAGTATTTTTAATAAGGTCAGCAATCCTTTGATATAACATTTTTTAACCATTGCTTTTTTGGACCTTTTCTTATACTCTTCAAGGAGTATTTTTTTTAGCATTTCATTGCTCTTGCCCTTTTCGCCTATGTTAAGAAACACAATTTTACAATTTTCATTTTCCATGGGCGCATATTTCATATTTCAATAAAAGTAGTACATGAGCTTTCAGTTTTAGCCAACATCTCAAGTGACTAGGGGGAATTCTGCACAGTGCCAAACATCGGGACAACCGACCAGAATGATTTAGGCATACTATCCAACTTACCATAGGCAAGTTTTGTCACCAACTCAGAGCCAAGACACAATGTGAATAGGGAGGCTTGTCCAACAAAGGTTCTAGTGGGGAAAAAGGTCCTCCATGCCACAAGTCAAGAAGTCAGTCGGGTTGAAAATTAAACTGGAAGGTAATGGATGGATGAAGACAATGAAATGATGGAGCCAACACTAGCAAGCCAAAACAATGGTGGGAATGATTACCTCTATTCTCCCTAAGGAGGGTAAAACCAATGAGTATAGATCAAGAAATTCAAAGCCAGAGTAAGGACATCAATACATAGTATAATATACAACCAAGTCCATATAAATATGACCGCCAGATCATGATACCACAAGTCAATATATGTCATAAGAATCAATATAAGAGCAATAATAACCACAACACCATATAAAATACTGAGTCATATCCATGCAATATAATCCATCTGAAACACCATATATCCAATGAGAAAGTACCGATATAACACTGGGCATCCACTACTGCTCTGAAATAACATAAATAGCTATATCGGTCCTCAAATCTGAGTGTCCCGAGACTTAGTCCTGGCATGAGAGAGTACAATAATCCACTAATACAAAAATGATCCATCAGAAATGCTCATCTCAGCATCTCATATGTAAGAGATCTGGCTGAAAAATGTACTGTGTTTGAAAAATAGAATATGGTAGCCTAGCTACTATATATGTGATAACAAGTTGCAGAAGACCTTGGGCAGGTTGACCATCCCAAACTTTGATGGGACTCGCGGAGGTTCAGCGAGGATATGGGTTCAAAAGTTGGATACCTATTTCCAATTCAATCCCATGATAGAGACAGATGCCATTAAATTAGCTACACTCCACCTGGACGGAAAGGCTCACGAGTGGTGGTACCATGGATTGGTGACATAGGGTCACAACACCATACACTCCTACAGTGAGTTCACTCAAAAGCTCATGGAGCGGTTTGACAGGAAGGATCTAGAGATACATTTTAGGGAGTTGGCTCAACTCAAACAGACAGGTAGTGCAGAAGCCTTCATCTCAGAATTCCAGAGGATAGCGGTCATGGTAACAGATGTGTCAGAGAGCAGGTTGACTATGTTATTCACTGAGACCCTAACAGAGCCACTACGGGGATGGGTGAAAGCCTACAAACCCCTCACTCTGCAGGATGCCATTAGCAGAGCTAGAGATCTACAGGATTCAGTCCCCAAGAGTAGGTTCCCGCTCAAAACCAACTTTCCTGTTAGGGACAAGGACAAGAAACCTTTCCAGCAGGAAGTTCCCAAGAAAACATGGTTAGACGAGGACACTAGGAAAGATTTGAGGAGGAAGAAACTATGTTTCACTTGTTAGGAACCATGGGTACCAGGACACAGGTGTGCAGGGAAGGCGAAGGCTCACTACATCGAGGTATATTCGGACAGTGATGAGGATGACTATGAGCAGGAAGCCACAGAAGAACTACGGGCAGCCGAGGAAGAATCACACCAGGGTGATACACCAGAGGGAGTCATTGCTACATTATCTGGAGTACCAAGATTCCATACTCTCAGTGTCAGAGGAGTAGTACAGGGTCACAAAGTAGGAGTATTGATTGATGGGGGAGCAACCCACAATTTCATTGACTTTGCTTGGGTAGCCAAGAGAGGTATTCAGATCGAGAAGTTTGAAGGATTCATTGTAGCAGTAGCCGGGAACTCCAGCATGGAGTGCAACTATTGGATTCCAAAATTGAATGTCACCTTAGGTAACTATCAGATGACAGATTCCTTCTATGTAGTAGATGTATCGGATACTCATGTAGTATTGGGTGTTCAGTGGCTTTATTCCATAGGGAAATACACTACAGACTACAGGGCAATGGAAATGGAATTCCAGGGGCCAGACGGCAAACGGGTAGTTTTGAGGGGCATGAACACTTATCCCCCAAAACCGGTTTTGTCACAGAGAATGGAGGCAGTCCTCTGACAGGATGATATAGAATGGGTTGCAGAATGTTTGGTCACCTTTAGGAAACCCCCAGAAACCAGCACACGACACCCAAGTGACATTCAGGCCTTGCTACAGAAGCATGAAAAGGTTTTTTGGGACCTTCCATTAGGTAGACCGCCAGACCGAGGCTTTGAACACATTATTGAGCTAGAGGAGGGGACACAAGTAGTCATCACCACTCCTTACCGGCATCCCAAAAGATACAAGGATGAGTTTGAGAAAACAATCAAAGAATTACTGGAGCTTGGATACATTCGGCCCAGTTCTAGCCCCTTCGCATCCTCAGTAGTATTGGTCAAGAAGAAGGATGGTACACTGCGAATGTGCATCGACTATCGAGCACTCAACAAAAAGACCATTAAGAACAGGTATCCCATCACTAGAATTGATGAACTCATGGATGAATTTCGGGGAGCCAAATACTTCTCCAACATTGATCTTCGCTTGGGGTACCATCGGATCCAAGTAAGGGACCAAGACATCTCCAAAACACCTTTTCGCTATCACTATGGTCACTATGAGTTTTTGGTCATGCCTTTTGGACTTACCAATGCTCCAGCCACTTTTCAGTCATGCATGAACCAGACCTTCCGAGTTCAACTATGTAAGTTTCTGCTAGTATTCTTTGATGACATCCTAATTTACAACAAAACATGGGAGGAGCATCTGAAACACCTGGACAAAGTACTGAGCATTCTAGAAGAACACTCGTTGTACGCGAAAATGTCCAATTGTGAATTTGGCATGAAGGAAATGCTGTACCTAGGGCACATAATCAATGAGGAAGGAGTGCAGGTTGACATGGAGAAAATCTGAGCTATCAGAGATTGGCCCGCGCCAAAAACGGTCACAGCATTGAGAGGTTTCTTAGGACTGTGCACCTATTATCGACGATACGTTAAGGGATTCTCCCAATTTGCAGCACCCCTCACAGATCTCACAAAGAAGGGAGCATTCACGTGGACAGACTTAGCACATAAAACTTTCGAGAAGATGAAGGTTATCATGAGTTCCTGTCTAGTTTTATCCTTATCAGACTTCTCACAACCCTTTGTAGTGGAATGTGATGCCTCAGGGGAAGGGTTAGGAGAAGTATTGATGCAAAATCATCACCCTATTGCATTTGAGAGCCGTAAATTGAAGAACTACGAGCGCCACTACTTCGTATATGACAAAGAGATGCTAGCCATCTTACATGCTCTCACAAAATTCAGATAGTACCTAGTGGGCAGTAAGTTCAAAATCAAAACAGATCATAACAGCCTCAAGTATTTCCTGGAGCAGAAGGAACTGAATGAGTGCCAGCAGAAATGGGTCAGCAAAGTACAAGCCCACGATTTCGAGATTGAGTATGTAAAAGGTAAGAATAATGACTGATGCATTATCCAGGTATCTCGCCTCACTATCTCTCAGGAGTATATCCACAGATTGGAGGGCACTTCTCTTAATAGAATACTCCAAAAATAAATTTGCTTGCGAATTATTGGATGGACAAATTCAGGATGACAAGTACAGGATTGTTGATGACATCATCTATTACAAGAACAGGATATACCTTGTCCCAGAATCCATGTTGAGGAAAAAGATCATTCAGGGAGCACATGACTCTCTATTATCAGGACATCAGGGTTTCTTGAAGACCTATAGACAGATCCGAGAGAGGTTCTCATGGAAGGGCCTCAAGGGGGAAGTTATGCAGCACGTACGAGAATGTAGCATCTGTCAACAGAACAAAGTTAAGAACATCCATCTAGCTGGGTTGCTTCGGCCACTACCAATTCCAGAACAGAAGTGGGAAAGTATCTCTATGGACTTCATTACAGGGTTGCCCAAATTCCAAGGGCGAGATTGTTTATATGTAGTAGTTGACAGACTGACCAAGTTTGCATATTTCTTTTCTATATCATTAGATTACTCTGCAGCTCAAGTAGCTAAGTTATTCTTCAGGGAGGTCTTCAAGTTACATGGGTTACCTAAGACCATTGTTAGTGATCGGGATAGCAGATTCACAGGTGCCTTCTGGCAGGAACTATTCAGATTAGTGGGGACCGAACTGGATACTAGCACGAGTTATCATCCCCGGAGCGATGGACAAATTGAAATAGTCAACAAGTGGATTGAAGGATATTTGAGGAACTACGTAACAGGGCAACAACGAACCTGGATCAAATGGCTACACTTAGGGGAGTATGGCTACACTTAGGGGAGTATTGCTACAATACTACCTATCACATGTCTATTAGGATGACTCCTTTTAAGGCATTATATGGCTACAAGGCCTTGGACTATGCAGATTTGGCATTTGGGGATAGTAGGGCTCCTAAGGCAAAGGATTGGATACAGGACAGTCAAGATATTCTTAAAATCTTGAAGGAAAACTTACAGACAGCCTAGAATCAGCAGAAGTTATATGCAGACAAACACAGGATTGAGCGAAGCTTTGAGGTAGGGGATTTGGTATACTTAAGGCTCTAACCTTAGAGACAGTCTTCGCTTAAGAAGAAAGGAGCAGAAAAGTTAAAACCTCGTTTCTATGGACCCTACTGAATAATCAGGAAGGTGGGAGAGGTGGCATATGAACTAGAACTACCACAAGAAAGTAAAATTCACAATGTGTTCCATGTGTCCAACCTAAAAAAGACCCTTGGGCAACACATTGCTCCATCAACAGAATTACCTCCTTTAGATGATGAAGGACTGCTGATACTGATTCCTGAACAGATCATACAGACTAGAGAAAGGAAACTCAGGAACAGGGTAATTAGGGACTACTTGGTTCAGTGGAAGGAACTACCACCAGAGGATGCCACATGGGAAGGTGAACAGGTATTGTAGCATCTCAGTTTGCAGTTGCTTGAGGACAAGCAATCTCAAGCGGGGAGGATTGTAATGTCCTCATCTGATTAGGCATTGAGGACCAAAACCGCTAACCTATGTGATTCCTGTGGGTTCGAGCGGTTATTGACAGTTAGGGAATCGTCTAAGACTGATGCCATCTATAGAAAATCTAGGGCATCATCATGTTATCACCATTAGGTCAAGAAGGGACACCAGGGCCAAAGGCCACCATCATGCATGCCATCTAAGCATTATTTAATGATGCATGCACTCATTTAAGTCTCCATGCGCATGCATGCAAGTCAATTGCAAATTAGAAAATTAAGTGACCTAATTAGGTCAAAGATTAGGGTTTTCGCTGTTGAAAGTTATAAAAGGAAGATAAAGTGAAAGGAGACTCACTTTTGATGATTATTATTTTGGAGCTCTTGAATAACAGCACAGTAGTTGGGGTTGGAGACGGCGTTTTCAGCTAGCAGGGTTTCAGGAGTGAGATATTTGCCCTAGTCTCATTCAGGGTAAGCCATACAGGTTGACCATTTGCTCTTCCATTCATTCATAGTTATCCAGTATACTACAAAGATTGTTGCAGGGGCACGTGTGCAGCCGTAAGGGGTTTTCAACCAGAAAGCCCTAATCATTCGCTGGGTCTTCAGACCTCAATTTTACTTTGCAACCTAGGCACCATTCTCATCATCAGCATCTTACTCTAGTACGCAGTGATTATCAGATCCGATCGTGCTCATCTTGAGCAGTTATCAACCATTTTGGGATCAGGGGGGGCGTGAGCAGCTGCACCTCTGGAACAATTTTCTAGCCTGCCTAGAGATCTCAGAACTTCCGCATGTGCCAGGCATTCTCTCCGGCATGGGAAGGCTTTCACCCCGCAAATCAGCAGCTTCATCAGACACCTCCTTCACTGAAAACGTCACCCTTAGCTGATCTGGGGTTCGTGCTGCTGGGGTTTCACCGGAAGTAGAAGATATCAGTTCATCTTTGATTCAGCTCTTGATGCATGCATACTCTCTCAGGAGCAGTCCAGCCAGCTTATCAGTGGTAAGTGTTCATTCTATCCCACAAACGCTAACCCTAATTTTTGCTATAAAATAGGGATTTTTGCATGGCAGTTTGCATGCCTGGTTGTATCAGCGTATTTGCTTAGAATTAGAAAATATCGGGATTTGGGATATTACAAGTATATACAATGTAAATCATAACCTCTTTTATAAAGCAACTAAAATGAAATAAAATTAGAATAAGTTATGGATCAACCTGTATCGCCTTTTGAGTGTGTGCTCTTTTATTTCTTTGCTTTGTTTTTTGTTTAAAAGCTAATCCGTAGATTAGATTTTATTTGATAAATTAGATTAATCAAGTTACTTTCATTTTTCTATGTAATAAACTTGTTCCCACGCTTTTTCGAAGTACGGTACTAGTTGAAAGGGCTTGCTCGAGTAAGTAGTATTTGAAAAAGAGATTTGTAGGTTAGATTAGCAAAACATTTGTTTTACTTTTGCAAGTTGATTTTTAAGTAACTGGAACGAATTATTAGCTCTTTTATGCGTATGCTCTTGTCCATCGCAGGATTTCCTGAGCTTTGGAACAACCAGAAACAGAATCGTAGCACTTGATAAACTTCCAAATTTAATTAAAAACTCATATTTAATTAAAACTATCTCCCCTTAAGGATGAAAATTCAATGTCTCGCCTTTGTCTTTTGAGGGAAAATTTTGCAGATAAAAGGGAACAACTAGGTAGTGACCATGGGGATCCCTCAGGATACACCCTCATTTGGTGTTAGTGTTGGACACACCCCCACGAATCCAATCTAGCCTTTGTTCTCATGTGGAACCACATTTGGCAAATCCGGACTTTGTTCCACGTACCTTACAGTATATTGGAACCCCCTTGTAATCCACTCATCTTAATAAATCTAAAACTGATAAAGATACAATTGCAAAACATTTACCATTTGTTGCTGCCTAATATGCACTTTAGAACATAGAAAGTCTCCAACCACTGTGTGCGTCCTTGGGGGCAAGTGAAATCTGGGGATCACTGGTCACCACAGTCCACAACTCTTCCGTTTAGGCTTAATCCCAATAGAGCCAAGGGGGGGTAGTTGCTAGATTTATTAACAAATTAGTTAAAGGGATTAATTATTAAGGTTTATTAAATTATTAGACCAGTGCCTTAGATAAAGAATGGAGTCAATATATTACAAGCTAAGATTAGCCACAGTTATCTAAGCAAGATTCACAAGATTATAATTACTTACAAAAGATGTACAATTGCTAAAGAAAGATATACAATATATACGTATAAAGCAAAGGAAAATGTACACACCACACTACAAGATATTCACTTAATGCCTTAATACAAACCACAATGTAAATGCCAAGATGAGATAGTCAGATATGCAAGATTTACAATTACTTAAACATTCAACACATGAGATTGCAAGAGCTGGAAATAAATACTTGAAATCAAAGTGAAATGCTGGAGTGAAACAATCTCTGCTGGAGTATCCTGTTGGTGAAATCTTTTGCAATGTCTCTTGGTTGATTTTAATAGATTTTAAGGGGTGCCTTAAATATTCGATTAATGTCTTGGAACCAAGGGATGTGTCTACCCCGACCACATATCCTCTTAAACCAAAGATGGAGTGATGCTATGCTCAAAATAGTGGAAACCAGTCCACCTATAGCTCGCAGATCAAACCCCCAGTGCCGAGGCGCTGATCAGGTGGGATGCGAATGCCGTGAGACCCCCCTTGGTCTCTCACCCCCCGTAGCTTCCAACAGTCACCGATTTTTAATTGGTTCAGACAATATTATGGTGGATGCCTATTACTAAAACCTCTTCCACTCCTTGTTGTATCTCGTGAGTACTCTGCAGAGTGATAACCAAGTAGAGGATCAGGGGCTAGAGAAGTTGTTGGTTTATTTTAGAGGGTTACTTTTAGATCTTATTATTGTTGAACATGCAAGGTTTATTTTAGAACGATCAACAGGGTTAACCAAGCGGTATCCCTTATGGGAGATGCTGGTACTTGAACCCCGGACTGAAAAAAGTAAACGTGTGAAAGATTTGTAGTAAAGAGCAGAAAGTAAGTTATCTAGTTAAACTAAGCCCCCAAATCCTTCTGCTTTTCATACCTTTTGGTTCGAGTTCCTCGAAGGGGGATAATGGAGGGTAGAGGATACACCGAAAGACTTGAGTTATATGATTACTCTTATACAATTAAAACAAATGCTTATGCTTGAAATAGATAAAACTTTGAGAAAGTAAAGCAAGCTAATAAGCAAGTACTACTCTAACCTCACAACAAACCCCAAAAGGGAAGGTGGGTGAACTTGAAAAGTAAAAGCTAAGCTAGATTAGATTGTTATGTTATGTTATGATTTACAATAAAATAAAAACCAACAACTAAGCACCTATAGAAAATAGACTTTTCAAGCCTCAAAACGATATGAAAAATGAGGAAGAAAGGTTAGAAATGGACCCTCTTTGAAGCAGGTACAAGAGGGATGTTTTTTGATAATTTTTTGGCAGCAGCTCCTCTTAATACCTGTTAAAACCTGTCAAAAAACAGCAAGCTTTAGCAAAAGCTTGCTGGAATTTACAGTAAACTCAGAAAAAACAATGTTATTAAAGTTAGTATAAAAATACAAATATTTACAAGAAATTTCAGATTTGAAAATGATTGAAAATAAAAAGTTTAGAGGGCTGAAAATGCAATTTGCAGCCACCTAAATGATGTAAAAACAATATATTTAAGCTACTATACTAATATATAATGAGTCAAGGCCCTAAAACAAGGGTTTTATTCATTAACCAGTGAATAAAACCAAGTTTAATTAGACTTGTAACTCTATGAGCGAAAATGTAAACAGTAAAAGAAGTAGATTGACAAACACAAAGAGATTAGGAGCTTGGCTTTGGAGGCTTTCCTTCTAGCCTTTGGATCTGCAAGAAATGAGTGAGCAAGACTACACAATGCAAGCAAGGAGATGAACAAAATAAATAGCTCTAAAAAAACCTTTATAGAGTTAAGTTAATCCACTCACAATGAAAAGTAAATAACCATTTACCATTCAATCCCTTGCAAAGGGCATCTATGCTTAACAAAATGAAAATAAATATTCACAAAGGGAACAACAATACCTTAATGCTTGAAGAGGGAAGCCAAGACACCATAGAAGAGATTTTCTCCAAAGAATTTCTTCTATTATAGGCCCAATTAGGGAAAGATTCAATACAAAGATGAGCCAAGAATGACTTGAGCAAAATGCTAGAATAAAGAGAGAAGAGAAGAGAAGCAAAGATTTTGGTAGCATAACCATGCTACCAAGAACCTTCATGCTAAAATGAGAGGAGAAGCCTCTTATTTATAGCTAAAAACCTAAAGAGAAGGCCCTTGGATGATGGCCAAGTGTCACCCATCCAAGAGGGGGCCTTTCGAAAGCTTCCGAGAGGGGGAGGGGCTCCATATTAAGATGGAAAAAACCCACATAAGGCAAAAAACGTCCCCTCTTTTAAATAATTCATTTTTCCACTTTGAGTGGGCCCCATTTGGGTTTATTTCTCCTTAACCTTGATAGGAATGAACTTCAGGAAAAATTAGAGCCCCTAACTTTGACTTTTGGCCCAAAAATAAGAATTTTGCATGTTTCACTCAGCAATTAAATTAATTAATCCTGGTTTTTGCCTGAGTGGAACCAAAAGTGGGATAAAATCCTAACCACATGTCCAAATGACATGGGACTTGATCCTGTGGCTTAAGGGTTGATATGGCATTTCTTTTTTGCACTCATACCCCTATTACAAAACCCCAAGGACCAAGTGACGACCTTATTACAGCAAAACTTTAATTAATTAACCCCTGACGGTGAGGTTAAAAAATTAAAAAAAGACTGACTAGACTCAACAAAATTCCGCAAGACTCTAGGATATGTCTAGTATGATCATGAATAACACTTTGAACTCTTAGCCACCCCATGGACTTGATTACTAGAACACTCGTCACCACTTTGGAGGATTTTTTGAGTGAAAACCCAACCAATAAAAATCGTTAAAGAACAAAATTTATTGGAAGGGGAAAAAACACCTGATGAGGGGACTTCCCTAATAATAAAGTCCATGACATGGTATCCATATCATATGATCCATACTTAGAACATAAAATTACAATAATTATCCCACGCAGGGGAGCGGATATTTCGAGTACAAAGGGGCAAATTGCCCTACAGGGTGAAAAATCACAAGGATTTTTCCATGGAACAACTGAACAAGAATGTACATCTCCAATGTACATGAGGTTTCCACCTAGTCGAAATAGGTGGGCAACACCATTATTTTTTTCTCAGCACTGGTCTACAATACTATTTGCTTAAATTCATTCATTACATGTCGGGAATGCTTTTTCATTATATGTTATTGAATTAAACTATATTTTGCAATATTTGTTCAATAAATCACTTTAGCTCCTAGAAATCACTCTCATCTAAACAACTAAGAACTAAGAGCCTTAGTAACTTTTCTTAGGGTCTAACCCCCTCGGCTTCGCTAGGAGTTGACCTAAATGGAAGAGTAAAGTATCAGGTGACAACACTTGACTCGAGACTTGCCCCCAAGGTCACACCAAGTGGCTTGAACATTTATGCGACGTTACATGAGGTGCATATCCAATGGCAACATTTTTAGTGTCGTTGCTGAGGATAAGTCTTTTTATTCCCAGAGTATGACCTTTGTTTTCTCATTTTTTGTTTTGATGAATGTTTAGAGTAGATCTTTAATTTTCATCTCGCAAGTCCATTGACCTTTTTCTTTTTTTTAAAATAATTTACAAAGAAAAGAAAAAAATAAATTTTTGTGAGAGATTTATATTGCATAAATTTTTCTCACTTCCATCTTATTACTATCCATGGCACAAATGCTATGATAAGGCTTGAAATTCTTAAGTTAATATTTTCCATTACCTTCTTAGGAATGATTTTTGAAGTTGCACCAGAATCAAGCATACAATTGTGTTGGTGGAATTCATTTACAAGCAAAGTTATGAAAAATGGTCGATTCTTTTGATTACCCCTATCACCTACTTGCAAGATCATAGGTGCATCCTGGTAGGTTGCTACTGGTTGCTTTTCCATGTTCTTCAGATTACTCTTTGATCCATTACTGATTGGAAGAGGGTCTTCTAAGGCTTTGAAAAGATTATACTTCTAGCCTTCTATCTTTACCATTTATGTCAAAGGAACCATTACTTTTACAATACTTGCCCATTCTCCTAAAGATTGCATAAATTTTTCTCACTTCCATCTTATTACTATCCATGGCACAAATGCTATGATAAGGCTTGAAATTCTTAAGTTAATATTTTCCATTACCTTCTTAGGCATGATTTTTGAAGTTGCACCAGAATCAAGCATACAATTGTGTTGGTGGAATTCATTTACAAGCAAAGTTATGAAAAATGGTCGATTCTTTTGATTACCCCTATCACCTACTTGCAAGATCATAGGTGCATCCTGGTAGGTTGCTACTGGTTGCTTTTCCATGTTCTTCAGATTACTCTTTGATCCATTACTGATTGGAAGAGGGTCTTCTAAGGCTTTGAAAAGATTATTCTTCTAGCCTTCTATCTTTACCATTTATGTCAAAGGAACCATTACTTTTACAATACTTGCCCATTCTCCTAAATCAATATTTAATTCTTTATCTGAAAGAACATTTTCTTTAGGGGGAGAAGGTACCTTAGGGATGCTTGCTTGAATCTTTTCTTGATTTTGCTTCCCTCTCCTTTGATAAGTGATCCCTTTATGCCTAGCCATTTCCAACACTTACCCTTGAGTGGGATTTTTCCTATAGACTTTAGTCACTTACCCTTGAGTGGGCTTTCGTTTTTTTAAGACATTTTTTAGTGGTTTAAATGGAAAATGTAAAAAAAGTGTTATCCGGAGTCCGTTTTTGGCCTGGTTGGGCTCATTTTCAAGCTCAGAGAAGCATCTTTACTTCGGTGGCCACTTTCACTATGTTTTGGGAAGCTAAAACACCCCAAAAGGCGTTATTTGGCTAACAAAACATCGGAATACCATTTAAATGCTAAATTATGAGAAAATGCACCAAAGTCAAAAAGTAAAAAATTAATAAAAAATTAGTGGGAAGGTGATTGGGCATGTGGGCCCTTTTTGTATGTGACTCCTCTCCAACATGCTATGCACACAAACTTTGGATAAAAGAACTGGTTACGGATTGCTTTGGGGATGGTCACGTCAACATTAAGCTTGGAGCTCATGCTAGCATAATGTGAAGGTGTGAGTGGGAGTGGGGTGGACCCCTCTACACATAAAACATGTGAAATTAAACCATGGTGTATCATGCCAATGCAAATGAATGGTTGAGAGGTGGTGACATCAAAGAGTTTTCATGCGAGTGAATGGTTGAGTTTGGATGGTGACGTCAAAGGAAGACCCACACTAGCTAGCACTCTATCGTCATGATAGCTTGTGGGGTGAGGACCCCACCCTTTATCCTCATCATTTTAAAAACTTAATTTTAAACCCAATGTTTTGATCAAATAATTCTTTCCTTATTTGATCATCACATCAATACCGTACAACTCGCATGAGGAGGAAGCTTGCACGTGTGGAGAGTTTAGTGGGATTATGGGGTGTGTTGGCAGGTTGGTAGAGGTTGGTGGAGTTTGGTGAGAGAGGTGTCAATCACCTCCTTTGTTCAACTCAGTCCAAGTTCAGTTCAACTCAGTTATGTTCTGGGTTGATCTTCAGTTGGTTGGTGCCCCCTAGGGGCTGGGTTTCTCTATAAAAGCAAGGCCTTCTTCCTCATTCAGATGGAAGCAAGGGACCTGTTATCACGAATCTTGTACTTTCCCCGTGAGATGATCCTATTCAGAACGGCAAAGGAAAGGCAACCAAAGTCGTGCCCTACGATATCCGAGACTTCCGAAAGGACTCGGATGTCACACCAATCAAGGATACCGACACTTTAGACTAGTGAGAACACAAGACCAGGGGGCATCCCTATGACCAAGAAACCCTAAAACAAAGAGAATGAATGAATAACTGAGGGAAACTTGGTGAAATCTCTTATTAGGATGGTTAATTAGAGTTTTCAAAGAAAAGCAAGAGATTCAGAGCATCCAGGTGAAAAGCCCCAATTTTGTCTTAGGGTTTATGTAGTAAAATTGGGATCTAGGGAAAAAAGGTGAAATTAAGTAAAATTGGATACTTAGATTGATTGTTGGATGCAAGATTAGAAAAATGGAATTGAAACCAACAATACCCAGTTTGCGGTTTTTGGAAATACCCACTTTCCCTAAGGGGGGCGTTTTCCCTAGTAGTCGGCCAGTGCTTTGGATGGGAAAATGGACTCCGATTAAGCCGGAAATTTAAATCTAGGGGTTTTATGTTAAATCTGAAGTGGGTTTTAAATCTTATACGCCGCCGCAAACTAGAACCTATAGATCTAAATTATGAGAGTTTTGTCGGAGAAATTTACAACTAATGTAATAGAAATTTAAAACAAGAGATATAGAGTAGATCTTACCTAGAAGATCTTGTAGATTCCTTGCAAATGATGATTTAACTCGTCTCGATCAATTTGAAGCAATTCAGATGAAGCACCAAGTGAAATCGATTCACCCAAGTGAGGTAGTGCGCCCTTCTTCCCTGCACAGTCAAACTACCGAAGTGAGCTACACAAGAAAAATGAACTACAGATGCAAGAAAAACAAAGAGCATATCAAAGATCAAAGATACTATTGAAAAAACCCTTAATTATGAAAATGTTTTCAAGAGAAACGAATTGGAAGATCCACAAAAACGCCCCAAGAGAAAACACCCTCCTGCATGCAAAACACTATCTTCCAAAAATATTTGATCCCCAGAAAAATATTTCAAATGCTAAGTGTTGTCCACCGAGATGCATACCAGCAACATAAATCTCTTCAAAGTTGTTCCCTCACTTCAAGTGGGGAAGGTGTGGCCTTGGGGGCAAGCAATGAGCCAGGTATTGTCACCTGAACCCCAGCTCCTCCGTTTAGGCTAACTCTTAACGAAGCCAAGGGGGGTAGTCCCTAACAAAGAGTTTTCTATGGCTTGATGTTTTTTAAGTGTTTTTGGTGTTGTGATGCGGATGGGTGTTTTTTTTAGGAGGTTTTGGATGATTACAACTTTATAATAAAATGAGCAATCCACATTGCAATTACAAAACACAAGATTTGAGATGAACAATACAAAGATGACTTGGAAATTAAAGGCATCCACAGATAGATAATGATTTAAGCAAACATTAGGGACAAATGGTCCAGATCAAGGTGATGCATGGAAGTTTAAGACCAGTGCCAATATGGAGTCAAAAAGTGCTTGCGAATGCTGGAATACAAGTCTCAACAGTAGTGTTTGTGAGATCGTTTTGCAGTTGTTCTTGGTTTATTTTATTGTAAATTTTAAAGATGATCTTGTTTAAGGTGTCTAGAAAACCTAACCGTAAATACTTTCAGTGGCTCCGTTTGAAGACATGATGGACCTGTCTGGAATCACAAGCTAGGTGTTCAGAGAAGTTAACCAGCAAGTGTCCAGATTGGGTTGCCCGACGCCCACACTTGGAATTTGCCCACTACCTGAGTATTTATCGAGATAACGCCGGTGCGTTGGTTCTGGGGTTGAAAGTTTTATTATGTTGAATCTTGCAAGATTAATAGTCCAATGCCGTTTCTGGTTAATCCGATTTTTTAGGTCGGTCAAAGCACACTCCGACAAGGAAACAACGAGATAAATTTGAATTTTATTAAAAGGGAGTGATGAGTTGCGAATTTTAATTAGAGCACACAGGAATGCTCTCTGATAGAGAGTGCTCTTGATCCTACCTTAAGGCTTGATTTAAGAGACTTATCTAACCTACATGCAATGCAATGCAATAGATAAAATGCTCTTTGACAGAGAGTGCTCTTGACTCGTCTTGCGACAAGTTCAAGAGACTTATCTACACTATATGAGATGCAAATTACAAATAAGGCATACAAGTGATAGCTCAAATAAAGTAGAAACTAATCTAGCAATTAGTGTTCTAAGCAAAAATGAAACTGATCTAGGTACTTGAAGCAAATCTAGACTAAGAACACACAAGACACTCTTCCCCAAATGGGGAAGAAACACAAACTATGGGAGGCTTTATCCCACTTCGCCTTATTTTATTAATCAAATACAACTTCTGAGGATTTTCAACCATGGAATGAGAAATGAAGATGGTAGAAGTGACTTTTAAAAGGGCTCTTAAGAACTTTACAAAAAAGGAGAGTGTTTAAGTCTTCATGGTTTTGTTCTTGGTTTCAAATTTCCTCTGGGTTTAACAATCTTCTTCTTCTCTTTGATGATCTCTTCTTCTTCTTCTTCAAGTCCCCTTCTTGAGTTTGCTTTTGCTCGAACCTACGACACAATGCAAATCACACTACAAGCACCCTTTAGCATTAGTCAAATCAAATGAAAAGGAAACTAGATGCAACTAAGATCTACGTATGAAATTGAAATTTTGTGTCCTTTTGAAGTAAGAAAAACTAGGGAAAAGTACATGCAAAAAAGAGTGAAAAGAAGGCAAGAAAAAATGAGGAAACAAGGCAGCCAACAAAGGAGTTGGATGGCTACAAAAAAATGAGAAAAAGGGGCAGCCAAGTATGAAGAAATATGGCTGCAAAAAAGAGGAAGAAAAAGGCTCGAAAAAAGACAAAAAAGTGGTTGAAAAAGTGCCCAAAAGGGCTGAAAATTGAGGTGAAAGAGGGCAGCCAACCAAGAGAAAAGTTGGCTGCAAAATAATGAGGAATAGGACAGCCATACAAAGGAAAGGATGGCTGCAAACAAGAAGGACAAAGAGGGCAGCCAACAAGAAGACAGTTGGCTGCAGAAATTTGAAGGAAAAGGGGTAAAGAGGAAGAGCAAAAAGAGGCAAAATAGAAGAGCTAAGGAGAAGGCAAAAAACGAAGGGGAGGAAACAAAAAAAAAACGAAAGCAAGAAAAATGTTTTTAGGGATTCCAAGTCAACCAAGTTTTAAAGTAGTTTATAGGATGGAACTTGAAGCAAACCAAACCCTTCCTGGATGAAAGCTGCAATTAGCTGTGCTTTTAAGCACTGGTGAAGTCCCCAAAAGGACATATAGGCCAAAAATGCCATGGAAATAAAATTGATGATCCTAATGAAACTGGATCAAACTTGATATAGATATGATGCCTAAGTTGAATAAGCACTCTCTGAACAACTCAACCATTTGTGAGGCACTGCCATTCCTTGTGTTGTTGTTTGTCTAGCATATTGTTATAGTGAGTTTTTCCTTTCCATATCCAAAGTGTCATGATATTAAGTAGGAAGTCATCCTTTGCCCTAGCCTTGTCAATTTCATCCTTCACCCTTCACTAGCAAATTGACTACAACTATGAAGTGAGTATAGTCCTGAAAGTATGGTCTGAGTAATAATAAATAAAACCATATATATGTATTTGGTTGATCTACCGCCAGTGAAATGATAGCTACTTGTTGTGATTCTTGCTTAAATGAGTTGTAGAGCATGTCTTAGCCTTATAACACTTGCAGCATATGGATGATAGTCTGAGTTATATTATTGGTATCTGGTCATTTACAGATAGTTATATTGTCTATTGGATATGGTTGATGATCAGGTAGAGGCCTGAGAGGGGTATGAGTATACACCCTAGATGGATTTGGACTCTCCGAGTCTAATGAGATAGTTTGTTTTCAGTTCCGGGCACTTGCAGAGATGGTCAGGCTCATTTTACTCTCTGGATGCAGTGTTACTTCGCAGGATGATGTGTCTGAGCAGGGAGATGTTTTTATTGGATCTCCTAGGGCGCTGTATGGGGCATAGGGGGTGTAGCCAGTTGATTGCATCATAGTACCCCCATCCTAGAAAGCCTGATGGGCTCAGTTTGACAACGCAAGCACCTTAGGAGGCTGTTTTGGCAAGTTCACGTTTCTCGGGGCAGATTAAAAAACGATTAAATGGCTATTGAAGAAATCGATTTGGGCTACTAAGGCAAGGAAATGACATAGTATGAGTCATGATAATGAAAGTGATGTCCTCCGCACCTTCTCCAGCAGTTGCAGCACCTGATTGGGCCCACACCTATTTTTTGGGCATTTTTATATTATTTTCTGGAGCTTTTGGGAGGCTCACGATTTCCTCAAGGAAGCCCAACGTTGAGCTATTTCCTGCCAGGTAGCCCTAGATCTGAAAAACTGACTTTCAGCCTCCTAGCCTCCTTCATCAGATTTTGACTTTTCCAGATCTGATTTTTCCTGAAATTTTTTGACTTGGGTTTGTAGATTGGACCATCCTGATCTTATTTCCACTCCAACGCTGAGCTGCTAGTCTCCTGGTGGCTCTAGATCTGCAAATCTGCCTCTCCAAACCCTAGCGCTAGCCCTCCTTCTGCTAATTTCCCTGTAACCTGAATTCTCTAGGCCAAATCCTTTTCTGGGTCCATAGATCAGGGCATATCCCAAGTGGGTTCACTTTAATGTTGTGCAAATACTAACTCCATTACCCAAGGCTGAACAAGCACTGATCTCCAAGCATAGCGATAACCCCTTTTTTGACCTCTTTCCCCTAAAAGTTGACCTCTCCTTGATAACTCGGGTAACTTGGCATTTCATATCTTTCACTGAGTCTATCTCTTTGGTACTAGGCAGTCCCAATTCTGTCCTTACTCACCCTGTCTCAGTTACGTTTCCCAAGACAGTGGTTATCTTCATCAGTTGCTAGTAACTCAACCCTAGATCTAGTATTTTCCCCCATAGGTCACTTTGGATCAACCCTCATATGACTGAAGCCCTCATCCAAAGCCCAAGTCCATGTACTACTATCATCCATAGATCTAGAGTTTCTGATTACCTTACACCTTACGTACCTCAAAGCCATACTTGATCTGATCTGGTGTCTAGGTTTGATCTCTCCTGTCGGGAGTAGATCTGGGCCTCCCTCGTTGTTGTCTTGGACTTGGACAACATAAAGTGAAGACTGCCTTGATTGGCGTGACAACCATCCATTTGGGAGTCTAGGCAGTCTTGGTTCCACCTCCTTAGTTGCTTGCCCCTCTACCATCCATCCCGGATCCATCTAACACGGGCAACTACAACGTTGGTGATAACACCACTCAAACAACCCAGTGAGATCAATCAACTAGCATGCTAAGCATATAAAGATTCATCGACATTAATACAACTGAATATTTCTTGGTCATGAAATCTTGATAGAATAGCATAATCAGCCAAATTATCAACTGTAAATGGGAGATTTTACGTTCTATAAAATAGACTTCTAAAACCAATTGATTTGATCACACATAAGCATTTGAATTGAAACATATGGAAAGCATTCACCTCACAAAATTCATTCACCACTAGCACCAAGTCGCATGGACCTCCAAAGTCTTGATCTTATTCCAAATAATGAGCCTAAGGCAATTACAAAATTCTGCAGAGTAAGTTTACAGCAAATGATCCATGAAGAAGAGAGTGCAAATCACCTCTACTTATACAAAAAACCAAGCCCCAGGGGGGACTTTATGAACTGAAGAGAGAGTCCTGGGTTAACTAATTTGAACCGGAGTTGAACTGGGCTTGAATTGATAAGAAAACGGCAACACACCCAATCAAACCCCCACCAAAAACAAGATCGGCTTCCTTCACTATGCGTGAGCTCCAAGGTAGGTGAGGAGGTGGGTGATGTAACCACAATGCATGCACTATTGTACGGCTCCTCCAAAGTGGTTGACGTCATCATAATTAATTAATTCGTAGCCTCCAGGAGATGTTATGCAATAATACCATGGTTTTAAATCACATGTGTTTAGTGGAGAGGAGCCCACACTTAGTACCATCACACCCCATACACCACACATGATCCATTCGCTAGCCACATCCGTACGGATTAAATGATGTGATCCACCACTATTTTATTTTTATATTCCATGGTTTGAAACAATAGTGCTTGAGTGATGTGTAATCATATGGGGTCCATTCCACGTTAGCACCACCATGCTCATGAGCTAGTGTGAGCCATATACTTTGACGTCACCCACTTTATAACAATTCGTAACCACTCATGTGACATCACCATGGTTTAAGTTAGAAAGATATGCCATTTTTTTTAAATATAATATATGGGAGGGGTCCACCCCAATCCCATTCACCACATCCTTCACATCACTCTTTCCCCACGTCACCTTCCTTTTATATCTTAACCCAAACTTCAATTTTAAATCAAAGTTTTATTTCATATCATGTGGGAGAGGTTCGTAAGTTACTTGGACCCACATGCCAAGTCATCCCCACCAATAAAATATTAATTTTGACCTTGAATTTTGACTTTTCTAAATTTGGACTTTAGTGCATTTTGTCCAAATTTAGCATTAAAATGCCACTATGAGGCTCAGTTAGCCGAATACTTCCTTACGGAGTGTTCCAGCTGCCCGACTGATGGTGAAAGTGGACTCCGGGGTAAAGATGCTGCTCCGAGCTTAAAAATGAGCCCAACCATGCCGAAAACGGACTCCGGATCACATATTTTTTACATTTTGAATTTTTTCAATTAAACCATCAAAAAATGGCTTAAAACGGAAAAATTATTTTTTCTTGGAACCAAACGAAACTCTAGGGGACCTAGTACATGTTCATACAATTCAATCGGAATGCCTACCATGTTGAGAAACACTGACACGAAGGCTCTAATAACCTCCTTAGGCCGAAATACCAAGTCAACTACCCCAGCTTTGGAGGTGAGTGAAAAACTCGGAAATTATTAGTCGTTTGTTCAACAACCAATGATAACCAAGGGAAAAAACACTCTGGGATAGTTGGCTTGATGCTTAAGTCCAGGAAGTAGAGCCTTTTATAAAAAATTAAATGCTAGGACATTTTTTACAATTTCCCCGTGGGGGGTATGAACATGTAGTTACAAAAAAATAAAAAGTTTAGCCCAAAAATGGCTAACTCTAGAGCTGGAGCACACTGAACTTTTGAATTCTGGAGATGAGCATTCATCATGCTCGATAAATGGTGGCTCAATAGGAAGTTCAACTATTGTACAAAATAGTTGGTAACATTTGGCTCCAACTATGGGACGGGTACTCGTTTGGTTTATTGATTAAAAAGAGTGCCTGAGAATCCAAGAATGTAATGTCCTTTTCCAGTTAGGCCTTAAGGCCCAAAACCGCTAACCTATGTGATTCCTGTGGGTTCGAGCAGTTACTGACAGCTAGGGAATCAGCTAAGGACTGATGCCATCCATAGAAGATCTAGGGCATCATCATTTGGTCAAGAAGGGCCACCGGGGCCAAAGGTCACCTTCGTGCATGCCATCCTAGCATTATTTAATAATGCATGCACTCTTTAAGTCTCCATCCGCATGCATGCAAGTCAATGGCAAATTAGAAGATAAAGTGACCTAATTAGGTCAAAGATTAGGTTTTGCGCAGTTGAACTTTATAAATAGAGGATAAAGCGAAAGGAGACTTCACTTTTGATTATGATTATTTTGGGAGCTCTTGGATAGCAGCACAGCAGTTGGGGTTGGAGACGGAGTCTTCAGCTACCAGGATTTCGGTAGTGAAACATCTGTCCTAGTCTTATTTCGGGTAAGCCATACAGGTTCACCACTTGTTCTTCATTCATTCATCAGTTATCTAGTACATGGTATAGATCGTTGCAGGGACACATGTGCAGCCGTAAGAGGGGGTTTTCAGCCAGAAATCCCTAATTAGTTGCTGGGCCTTCAGATCTTAGTTTCCTTCCGAAACGTAGGCACCATTCTCATCATCAGCTTCATACTCCGGTACCCGGTGATTATCAGATCAGTCCGTGCTCCTTCGAAGCAGTTATCAGCAGTTTCGGGATCCCAGGGGCGTGAGCAGCTGTCTCACTGAAGCAAGTCGCTATCCTGCCTAGAGGTCTCAGAACTTCTGCATGCACCAGGCATTCTCTCCGGCACGGAAAGGCTATCAGCCCTGCAAATCAGCAGCTCCATCGGACACCTCCTTCACTGAGGGCGTCATCCTTTTCTGACTGGGCGTCTTGCTGCTGGGGGTTCACCGGAAGCAGAGGAGATCAGTCCATCTCCGATCCAGTTCTCGGAGCTTGCATACTTCCTCCGAAGCAGTCCAGCCGGTTTATCAGTGGTAAGTGTTCATTCTATCTCACAAACCCTAACCCTAATTTTTCTTATAAAATAGGGATTTTTGCATGCCCAGTTGTATCAGCATATTTGTTTAGAAATAGAAAATATCGGGATTTGGGATATTACAAAGAATCTTTGGTACCTACATGTAAACAAAAGTGTCTTAGTCTCATGGATATATGATAAACTGCCAAATATATACCAACAAAAGGAAATCTATTCTAGGAAATATAAAGTACAACATTTTAATATGCATGAAAATATAGTACAATACGATGTTACAAAAAATAGAAGCATATAATGTACAACAAGAGAGGGTTTAGAAAAGCCCTGAAATGCCCTGGTGGGCATTTATAAGTCATTGTTGTAGAACAGGTTCAATTGCTGTCCATTCATGGGTAGATTCAACCTTTCTCCTTCCATAGTGTTGAGTATGAAGGAATTGGTGCCGACAAAGTCACATATGATATAAGGGCCTCTCTAGAGGCTATCAAATTTGCTATGCTTACCCAGCGTTTCCCTTCTTTTGTCCCACAAAAGGACCGTGTCTCCGATCGGAAAGGATCTAGGCTTAGCTGACTTGTCAAAGGTCCCCTTCATGCTCTCTTGATGTCTTAGTAGTTGGTCAAGTGATGCTCTTTTAATTTCATCAAGCTCTATAATCTGGTTAACTCTCTGTTCCATCTCATCCTTTTCTGGACTATAATCTGACAGCATTCTGAAAATCAGAAACTACATGCTGGCAGGTAGCTCTGCTATGATACCGTATACTAAGTCAAAAGGAGATTTCCCAGTAGAATTCTTCTTTGTGATTCTATCGGCCCATAGGGCATACTTGATTTTGCTATCCCATGATTTCTTGTTGTTCCCCACAGTTTTCTTAAGAATGTTCATCAAGTTTTTGTTAGTGGACTCAGCAAGTCCATTTCCCTATGGGTAATAATCTGATGAATGGGATAGGACAATGCCATACTTGAAGCAAAAATCGTTCATTTCTTGCGAGCTAAAAGCCTTGGCATTATCAGTTGTTATCTTGAGAGGGGTACCAAATCGTGTGATGATTTTGTTATCGATGAAGTCCATAACAACTTTTTCCGTGGCCCATTGCTGAAAGGGGGCAAGGACAACTACTGGTGTAAGGGGAAGAGTAGCCAACTTCAGCTTCCCCTTGAAGAGCTGACACCCTTGGCAACACTTGACATGTTTATGCACATCTGCAAAGATGGTTAGCCAATAGTATTCGGCTCTAAGGATTTTATGGGCAGTTGTATTTGCTGCATAATGGCCCCCACAAAATCCCGAGTGGAACTCAGTCAATATTTTCTTAGAATCTTGTTCATTAACACACCTAAGTATTACACCATCTGGGTTCCTCCAACCCAAGCCCTCCTTAGTGAGGCAATACCTAGCGGTTTTCAAACTTAGTGCCCTTCGCTTATGTCTTTTAAGGTGATCAGGGCAACCTAAGTGTCATAGGAAATATATAATGTTTGAGTACCAATGATGATCAAGTTCTTGTAATGAGGGGGTCATGCGTGATTTCGGCTCGCTGTTTTCACCAATCATATCAATCGCCTCTTCATTCTTTTGGGTTAACATCTGAGCTAGGCCTTGTCCTTTTACTAGTTTAGTAGGCTTAATCTCTAGATCATATTCTTGGATCTTAGATACCCATGTGCCCCTTGTTCCTAAGCAATTCTGTTGGGACAGGATGTCTTTTACTGCAGCATGGGGGACATACCCTATAACTTTTGAGTAGCCAATGTATGTTCTAAAATGCTTTAGAGATTTTACTAAGGCATAGGCTTGCTTTTCCATGATAGTATACTTTAATTCTGAATTCTATAAGGCTCTGCTCATAAAAGCAATTGGTTGCTCAAACCCTTCAAAGTTCTTCTGGAGCCACACCCCAACAATTGTATCCTCTGAAGCAAAGGAGAAAAATGT
The DNA here is from genome assembly GCA_001517045.1 of Pseudotsuga menziesii. Classification (NCBI taxonomy): domain Eukaryota; kingdom Viridiplantae; phylum Streptophyta; class Pinopsida; order Pinales; family Pinaceae; genus Pseudotsuga; species Pseudotsuga menziesii. The sequence goes on from LPNX010227611.1 coordinate 211,960, forward strand.
TAGACACTGAGAGGGGGGATGAATCAGTGTAAAGCAATTCTAAAACTTTTCTTAACTTGTCACAATTAACTACCACTTCATCACTGCATAATCATTTCATAAACATTTTTCACTTCATCATTCACATATCATAAGCATTTGAATCATCATGAACCATAACACAAAAGAACACAACACCATATAATTTTGTAATCTTTTTGTATTAGTTTTGGTCTGGCTACAACCGTGAGGTAAAATCAGCACCTACTGATATAAAGAGCACCTACTCTGCATCCAGGACCCTGCCTGGTTTTCTTAGACCCTGCTAAGAAGGGTTTGAGGTATCCTAACCTCAAATGCAAGTCAAGCTTGCATTTACAATTTAAGCTCACTGTTCACATCAACATCATCTATCTCTTCAATCTGTTCTGCTGCTGGTCAATACTGCTGATCATCTGCTCAACACTCTCATCAATACTACTGCAACCACTTCTCAATCTTCGCTGTTCATCAACACCTACTCTTCAATACTGCCAAGTCATCAAGGTCTGCTCATCTCTGCTGTTGCTGGTCAACTGCTCATCAACACTTGCTCTCATCATCTCTACTGCTGGTCATAGGTCTGCTGATCAATCTACTCATCAATACCGCTGCTCATGAACCTCTAGTCAATCTCTGCTGCTCATCCTCTTCATTCTTTACTGCTGCAACTCTGTATGGTCTGCTCATCATGTATCATGCCAAAACCATGACTGTGTGTGCAACCTTGAACTGTTGTGCAGCTATAACTGTGAAGAGAGCTCAGGCTCTAGATATGGCTGAGAAAACTTCCAACTGTGTACTCATGGTAACACCTCCTCAAGTACATGTCAAAACTTGACTATTTGTGTGCATCATCATCATCATAGGATTTGTATCATGTTGTATGCATCATCATATCATAGCATAGAGTGTACACAATCATACCTTAATCAGTGCATGTTAAGATCACATACTTGAATTGTGTATGTCCTCATCATCATCTTCATTTATACACCCCTGTATGTTCTCAGGCACCTAAGTCACTGTTTATATGCTACCACTTGTATGCACTGCATAATTAATTAACTACACCTGCTGTACATACATCATCATTACTTCGTCTATGCCACTGAACCGTCAACTTACTCTTGAACTGTGCATACAAGTCACAACTCAGAACTTCAACCATCATCACTGCATGAGTCCTGTAGCAAACTTTACACATACTTCATCATTGTATCAAGCATCTTCACAAGGTATCCAACACCATAGGTTATGCATGACAAGGCATAGTAGTACATGTATCATTTACCACTTAATTGTTTTACTGTATGTGTTCATCATTGAATACACATATCTTCATATCACTTGGCATTCACTGTTTATGTCATTGTAAAGAAAGACATACCTGATCATCACTGTATTCCCTTTACTAACAGCTTTGTAGATGTCTCATTCAGCTGAAAAATAGTAGCAGCAGTGAATAAGTACAAGGAACAGGCTCTTCCTTTCAAAACTTGGCTGTAGGTTCTTCTAATGATTAAAAATCAGACTCAGACTCTCTCAACTAGCGCCCAGGTACACTTGAATAGGAGCCCACGATTTGTTTGAAAAGGTTCTGATAGTAAACTACTTTGGAACTGTGCCCTCCTGCATTAATGAACACATCCTCAGAAATGTATATTTGCATCAGCGCTGAACCCAATTCACAACCTCCACAGTCTGGCCCTTTCATTTGCTATGCATGACTGTGCATGCCACTTTTAAGCTTGAATGTATAAAAAAAAAACCAAACTCAGACTTGTGTATGTGTAATGGCTTACTCTCTCTTCATTTCTACCCAATGAGTTATCTTTGTAGTGGCTTAATCTATGCACTGTGTGCTTGTAATAAATCAGACTTTTAGGAAGACCTCAACCATTATTGATGTTCTTCAAAAAAGGTCATTGTAGCTATTGCTACAATCCACAGACTTTTGCATACTCATCAAATCTGCCCCTAGGCATACATGCCAAGAAGAACTGCCTGAAACACGTGCATGTATGCTGCTGCTATCCTGGAACAAGTGCAGCCTGTCTGTTACTTATCTCATGATGCTGGTGTAAGCCCTAGCAAGGGCTGAAGTGAGCTGCATGTGCCCTAACTGGGCTGTCAAATCACACAGATAACCCTAGGAAAGGTTTGGGTGCTTGTCATGGTTTTAAGGATCAAGTTCAGGACCAAAAGAAATGTTCTTGCTGCTGCAAACATTCACCAAACTTAAAAAAAATCAGACTGCTGCTATCTGAGATCTCCACAGTCAACTGCTCCTCCCAGGGCAGCGAGCTCTCCACAGTCCACGAAGTATCTTAGTCAAAGCAACAATCACCAAGCTTATTTTCTTCTCATTATTGGATGCATTTAATCCTAAGGAAAACACTGTAGCATCACCAAAGTCTGATCATTAAACTTAGATCATCACATCAAGGTGCAAAACCATACTGTTCCAGCATAAAGAGTTTGCTAATGTTTGCTCACGTCCATCAATAGAACTTGGACTGTTCGTTTGCTTAGGAGTCCCCAAGCATGTGGACTGTATTGGCATTGAAAAGAAGTTTAAAAGAACACTGGTGTTCACCGAATTTTAGAGCCTCAAAAACCACCCAAAAACTTTCCAAGACGCTGCTGGTCACCACCGAATTCTACCTCAGTCTGCTGCTGCAATTTGAGTTCCTCAGACCCCACCGAATTTACCTCAGTCTGCAAATTCGGACTGTCTTCTTCTCTGTAATTCGGTACTGTGGAAAATGAACTCTGCTGCTGCCCGAAATTCAGACTGCTGTAACCCTCGAAATTGCCTCAGTGGACAGTCTGAAATTTCCACAGTGCTGCTGCTCCACGAAATTGCCTCAGTTGACAGTCCGAAATTTCCACAGTGCTGCACCTCCGAAATTTGCCTCAGTTTGCTCCTTCGCTGCCTCAGTGAAAAAAAAAATCACAGAGCTGATCCGAATTACACCTTAAAAAATGAGGTCGTTTGCCTCTTATTTATACTGGTTTCTCATAGATTTTTATGGAGCCGACCTAACATTTTTATATCTTTTTTTTTCTTTTTTTCTGGAGCCAACTTGTCATATCGAATTTTTTATTATTTTTTAAATTTTAATTTAAAAAAAAAAACAATTCTTTTGTTTGGTCGGCTGCCCCTTTAAGATAGTTTAGATTTGCCTTGTCATCTTCAAAAGTTAATCTCTCATCAACCATGAGGAACCACATGACGTGCCACCTACCGTTGGAAAGGGTATGACGAGGGCTATCATCTTATGAGGGTCTTGCTTGCATTGACAAGGTCCTTCACTCATATTTTCTTCAATTTGTGCAGGCCATCATGAAATGACTTGAATTCTTCTTGATGGCTTCTTCACGTACTTTTATGGCATCAAGAGCTACAACACCAACCAAGGGTTTCGATAATGCATCAAGGTCTTCATCAGGGGTTCCAATTCTTCATGGGCTTCTTCATCATACCTAGGACATGTTCATGGGTTCCATAGCCTGTCAAGGACCATACAAGGTCATCATCATCACACAAGAGCTCCATGACCCCAACAAGGGTTGCAGGGTCATCAAATCACCAACTGTGGGTCCAAGGACATCTTTAGGACTTCTTCATCAAGCAAGGGGCTTCATAGGCTTCTTCAAACATCCGAACCACACAAGGGGACCTCTATGGGTCAAGATCCATCATGACATCACCTGTGGGGTTGCCAGACCTTCTCTTAGGGTACCATGGCACCATTAGAGCATGAATGACTATAGAATGGGTCATTAATGCTTCTCCAACTCATCTAGGGCTTCTCCAACTTCTGTACGGTCTTCATCAGGGGTTCCAAGGCACTGCAAGTGGGACTTGGTGGCATCAATGACAATTTCATCAACAAAAACCATGAAGTCTTTAGTGTAATCGAGGCTAATCAAGACAAGTGACCTAGAGATAGCTTCCTTGATACCATTGAACGCCTCCCTTCCTTCATCATCCCATACAAACTTAGCATTCTTTTTAAGTAACCTTTGCATAGGTTTCATTAGTTCAGCCAAGTTAGGGATAAATCTTTTGATGAAGTTTATGTGACCATTAAAGGATTGAAGGGCTTGTACATTTTTGGGCATGGGTATCTTCCTGATAGCTTCAATTCTCTCAGGGTCAATCTTGACCTCGTTTTTGGATATGATGTGGCCAAGGAGTTTCCCCTCGTCGATACCTTGGACTGACGTTGTTGGATTTAAGGAAATGCCATATTTCCTACACCGTTCAAAAACTTGTTCGTGATGACCAACATGTCTGGATCTTTCTTTAGAAAACACAGTGAGATCATCCTGGTAAATTTCAATGATTTTACCAATTAATTCCTTAAAGGCATAATCCATGGCCCTTTGAAAAGTGGCCCCAACATTAAGGAGACCAAAGGGCATTCTCAGATATTCAAAAGTGCCCCAAGGGGTTGTGAATGTGGTCTTATGTTTGTCTTCTTCCTGGATAACAACCTGGTTGTATCCTGAAATTCCATCAAGCATGGACATCATACGAGATCCAGTGACCCATTGGAGGAGGGTCTCCATGTTGGGAAGAGGATAGTTGTCCTTCTGACAAGCAGTATTGAGATTTCTGAAATCAATACATATCCTTAAACTTCCATTCTTTTTCCTGAATACAACTAAATTGGAACACCACGTTGAATGTCTCGTGGGAGCTATGATTTTTGTTGCTAGCATTTTTTCTAACTCCTTCTTTCCAATAGGTGCCAACTTAGGGTTTATTTGCCTAAGTTTTTGTCAAAAAGGTTTGACTTTTTGACATTCTAGTTTGAGGGGGATGGTGTGTTGGAAGACATCCTCCTGATAAGCTTTCAGTTCATCATAGGTAAACGCAAACACATCCCTAAACCTCTTCACAAGATTTATTAAGTCTTTCCTCTCTTTTACTAAAGTTCCTTTCCCAATTTTTATCATTTTGGGGTCATTTTCCGTTCCTATGTTTACTTCAATGTAGTTTCCCGCCTTCATTTGATCTATGCTATTTTTTGTTCTGTCCTTCCTATCAAAAATATTCTCTAAGGCTACAAGGCCACACGGCACAGGGTTATCAAATTGATTTCCCTCTCCCTTATACTCTTTACCTTCCTCTTGTTCATTTACCTTGAAATTCAAAAATTCATCTATGTAATTAATGAATTTCAAGATTTGCTCATCATCTCTAAAAGCCTGCCAATGCTCAACGTTATCGGGTACTGATGGCCTAAAGTTTATTTCCAATGGACAGTCACCTTCTAACATCTCATTTGATGGTTGAAGTGTTGATGCTGAAACTGCTAGTTTGTCTGTTGCACTGTTCTGTTCTCTAGGGATTGCTTCTATTTTAAGGGCATCAAAGAATTCCATTGTGTCCCAAACTGCATTTCTATATTTCTTTAACCTATTACACTGGCATGCAAATTTGTTTTTTACTTGTTGGGCTATCAAATCTGAGTCACCCTTTATGCTCAGCAATTTTATACCCATATCTTTTGCAATTTCAATGCCTAGTAGAAGTGCTTCGTACTCTGCCACATTATTAGTTGCCTCAAACTCTAACCTGAAAGCAAAGTTGAAGATCTTACCCTTGGGTGAGGTTATGATTATGCCAGCCCCTTTCCCAGCTCTAGAATATGCACCATCAAAGTTCATTCTCAACAACTCATCAACTCTTTCATCCTTAATCTTTTCTTGAATAGGGGCCAAAGAGGTGGAGTTAATCTGATATATTCCATGCTCATCAGAGTTATACACACATTGGTTCAATGGTCTTTTGGGATTTTCAACATGGTATCTTTTCTCTTTTTTCAGAATACAATTTAACAAGTGAAAACTCAGATGTGGCACAGTGGCATAGGTCCAATCCATTTGGATTGATCCTCCTAAAGTGGCACCCCACTTCCTAGAAAGCAACATTCCCCACTTATCTGGTACATCGATAACAAGGATGTCCATGGTAATCTGGATGTCCGGATACTTAGCCAACCTAACCAACTGATTTTCAATCATTCCTTCAACTTTAACTGGTCTAGAATCCATGGCACATACAGGAAACTGAGACCTCACCATCATCTCGTAACCTTCATCCTCAAAGGATGAAACTGAGAGTTTGCTTACTCTCATCCCAGGTACAAATAACACTCCATGAAATTCTAGGATCTCTCTAAGGTCTAGTTGGAACCTGACTGTTCCAACTCCTTGAATAACAACCTGAGGACTGTCAATGTCTGACTAAATGAAGTGTCCCGACCCCAGCATTGTGATCATTTGAAAAGATTCATAGACTCCAGTCATATGTCTGGTTGCACCACTGTCAACAACCCAGACATGCTCAAATATAGAACTCCCTATGTTGGAATCTATTGAGACATGAGAAACTCTTGCTCAAACTTTGTAGCAAATTCTTCTACAACTACAGATGCTGCTACATCTCTTTCAGTCTTCACAATATTTTTCTCAAGACATTTTGTGGCATAGTGTCCCATCTTGCCATAATGAAAGCATTTGATCTGAATTAAATCTTTCTTCTTCTTATACTTGGATTTTGCTACAAGTGCCATATTTTGCTCAACATCCTCACTAGTTTGGCCAACCTGTGCCCCATCTCGGATTTCTTCTTGCGTGAAGTCATCCCACAATCTGGACCAACTTGGAAGAGTTTCTCTGCCCATAATACACTTCACAAAAACCTCCCACTTCTTGGTGAAACTCTTCAGGGCTATCCTAACCAATTTTGAATCAGGAATGGTTTCTCCTACTATTGCCAACTCGTCCTTAACTTGTGTAACATGAGTCAAGTAAGAAGCTACACCTTCATCACTTTTCATTTTAGTGCTATGCAGCTTGTCTTTTAGGGCCATCTTCCTATTTTCATTCTTTGCTTCGAACAATTTGGTGACGGTGTCCCACATATCTTTAGCAGTTTTCTTTTATGCTAGGTGTGGTATGAGATGGTCTTTAACCCCATCCAAGATAATTCTCTGGGCTTTGGCTTCATGAGCTTCAAACTCCTCAAGCTCATGTTTATTTGTTGGCTTAGTCATGACAATGTTAATAAAACTCCAAACCCTAAGTTCTTTCAAAACAACAGTAATTCTTACCTTCCATGGAATGTAGTTGGATACTCCATCCAACCGATCCTGATACCTAATGTTCATCATGGAAAATAACTTGCAACCAAAAATTAACTGAAGAAAATATCTAACACTTTTCTGAAACTTTAGAGAACACCTGCTAAACTACTTTTTCAGTATGACTCTGTTAAACTGAGATCTGATACTATCAGCTCTAATACCATGAAGAAATTTGACTTAATATTGAAACTGTTTATTCATACATCCTGTCAAACATTTTGCAGACACTACGGTTTTAACTTTAAAATTTATGAAAGTAAAACCACACTGCTGAAAATGAATTTCAACTTTTTTGTCAACTACTGAAACATTTTAAGCAAATGGACACAATAAATTTTGATCAAAAGACTGGGCAAAACCCCATTGCTTGGGGTTTTGCCCTGTCTTTCTTGGGGAAAACCCTAGAAAGAAATTTTTCATTAAAGAAGACAAACTCAGGAAAATTTTCCTTCTGAACCCTACTAGCAATATTTCCAAAAACACCTTCTACAGCAAAATACCTCGAAAAACGTGCCTGTTGTACTGTACGGCCTGTTGTACCTTCACATGTGCAGGTACGGTCTGTACTTTTCTGTCACACATGTGGTTGTACGGATCTGTCAGTTCTGTACTTTTCTACTGCCTTGAAATTCATGCCACTACCTACAATTAATGTTGTACAGCTTGTCAATCTTTTTGTACTTTTTTGCCTCAGGAAATGTGCCCACACGTGGTTGTATGGACTACTTCAGACTGTCATTAATGTTGCTGCAATTCTGCATTTAATGTTGTTACTTGCATTGGAATTTGTGCCAAGGGTATTCTCTTTCTTCTTTGGTCTTCAATCTCTTTCTCTCTCTCTCTGGTGAGTTCTTTTTCATTTTCTCTCTCTAATGTTTTATACTTAGATTTTGTAACTATCTTCAATAACTACCTAATCTAGGGTTGAATATCTTTTTACAAAATCAAAGGTCCACAACTTATCTCACTTTTAATAATCAAACACTTTAATTATTAAATACATTTTTAAGTGAGACCCACTTTTCTAAAGTATAAAAACATAATCACTTTATTTACATAAACCTCACTTTGTTACATAAATACACAAGGACAAAAGTTCTGAAGTCCTCTCATCACACCCACACCAAAAACATGGGAGGACCTTCAGAGATACAATTTCAACACTCCCTCCTAATGAGGAAGGTCCACAACATTGTCTTCATCTCGGACTTCTGCAACAACTCCCTCCTGCTTTGGAATCATCCTTGAAAACAAATGCTCGATCTTGAAATGAAACTCTGACATCTGAGACTCAACCTAAGTCCCATCATCCTGCTCAACTTCACCATCACTTGAATGGCTAAGTCTTCTGCCAGTGCTGAGGAGAGAGTCACTCTCCTCATCTCGATCAAATGCAGTATCATCATCCTATGACTCTGATAGCCATTCTCCTGCTCCTACTCTTGCTCCTGGTCGTACAACACATCCTCTCGGTATATATAATCTGTCCCTGCGATCTCCCAACAAGATGGTGGAACCAACTGGCTCATCTCTCTGATACAGGAAGATATGACCGGACCTCACCATCATCCCGTAACCTTCATCCTCAAAGGATGAAACTGAGAGTCTGCTTACTCTCATCCCAAGTACAAATAACACTCCATGAACTTCTTGGATCTCTCTAAGGTCTAGTTAGAACCTGACTGTTCCAACCCCTTGAATAGCAACCTAAGGACTGTCAATATCGGTCTGAATGAAGTGTCCCGTCCCCAGCATTGTGATCATTTCAAAAGAGTCATAGACTCCAGTCATATGTCTGGTTGCACCACTGTCAACAACCCAGACATGCTCAAATATAGAACTCCCTATGTTGGAATCTATTGAGACAAGAGAAAACTCTTGCTCAAAATTTGTAGCAAATTCTTCTACAACTGCAGATGCTGCTACATCTCTTTCAGTCTTCACAATATTTTTCGCAGGACATTTTGTGGCATAGTGTCCCATCTTGCCACAATGAAAGCATTTGACCTGACTTAGATCTTTCTTCTTCTTATTCTTGGATTTTGATGCAAGTGCCATATTCTACTCAACATCCTCACTAGTTTGGCCAACTTGTGCCCCATCTCGGATTTCTTCTTGGGTGAAGTCATCCCACAATCTGGACCAACTTGGAAGAGTTTCTCTGCCCATAATACACTTCACAAAAACCTCCCACTTCTTGGTGAAACTCTTCAGAGCTATCCTCACCAATTTTGAATCAGGAATGGTTTCTCCTACTATTGCCAACTCGCCCTTAACTTGTGTAACACGAGTCAAGTAAGAGGCTACACCTTCATCACTTTTCATTTTAATGCTATGCAGCTTGTCTTTTAGGGCCATCTTCCTATTTTCATTCTTTGCTTCGAACAATCTGGTGAAGGTGTCCCACATATCTTTAGCAGTTTTCTTTTCTGCTAGGTGTGGTATGAGATGGTCTTTAACCCCATCCAAGATAATTCTTTGGGCTCTGGCTTTATGAGCTTCAAACTCCTCAAGCTCATCTTTATTTGTTGGCTTAGTCATGATACTGTTAATAAAACTCCAAACCCTAAGTTCTTTCAAAACAACAGTAATTCTTACCTTTGATGGAATGTAGTTGGATACTCCACCCAACCGATCCTCATACCTAATTTTCATCATGGAAAATAATTTGCAACCAAAACTTAACTGAAGAAAATATCTAACACTTTTTTGAAACTTCAGAGAACACCTGCTAAACTTCTTTTTCAGTATGACTCTGTTAAACAGAGATATGATACCATCAGCTCTGATATTATGAAGAAATTTGACTTAATACTTAAACTGTTTATTCATACATTTTGTCAAACATTTTGCAGACACTAGGGTTTTAACTTTAAAAATTCTGAAAGTAAAACCACACTGCTGAAAATGAACTTCAACTTTTCTATCAACTACTAAAACATTTTAAGCAAATGGACATAATAAATTTTGGTCAAAAAACAGGGCAAAACCCCACTGCTTGGGGAAATCCCTAGAAAGAAAATTTTCATTAAAGAAGACAAACTCAGAAAAATTTTCCTTCTGAGTATCTACGCAATTATGTAGCAGGCCAACAGAGGACATGGATTAAGTGGCTACACTTAGGGGAATACTGCTACAATACCACCTACCATATGTCTATCCGAATGACATCTTTTAAAGCATTGTATGGCTATGAGGCATTGAGCTTCGGAGATCTATCTTTTGGAGACAACAAAGCACCCAAGGCCAAAGATTGGGTACAGGACAATCAGGATATCCTTAAGGTCCTGAGGGAGAACTTGCAGGTAGCATAGAATCAGCAAAAACTATACGCAGACAGACATAGGGTTGAGAGGAGCTTTGAGGTAGGAGATCTAGTATACTTACGGCTGCAACCATACAGGAAATCTTCCCTCAAGAAGAAAGGACCGAAAAAACTTAAACCTCGCTTCTACGGTCCTTACAAGGTGATTCAGAAGGTTGGAGAGGTGGCTTATGAGCTAGAACTCCCGGAGGAAAGCAAGATTCACAATGTGTTTCATGTGTCCAATCTCAAGAAAACATTAGGACAACACATTGCTCCATCCACTGAGTTGCCTCCCTTAGATGATGAAGGGATGATGGTACTAATTCCAGATAGAATCTTACAGGTGCGAGAAAGGAAGCTCTGAAACAGGGTGATTCAAGAGTATCTAGTAAAATGGAAGGAATTACTTATGGAGGATGCCACATGGGAAGGAGAGCAAGTATTGCAACATCTTAGTTTGCAGTTGCTTGAGGACAAGCAGTTTCAAGCGGGGAGGACTGTAATGTCCCCCTCTAATTAAGCATCCAAAGCACCCGTTAACCTACTTAATTTCCATAGGTTCGAGCAGGTACTGCATGAGAGGGAATTGACTGAGGGCATTTGATACTTAGAGCAGAACAAGACATTCGTTCAGTGTTAAGTCATCAGTCGGATAAAACAAGCCTTATTTCTTTAGGCTTAAAAGTCAACAGCAAATTAGAATTGCATGCATGCAAATGCAAAGCATAAAGCCTAAAAGTGACATGCGAACCCTAAAAGCGCATGAAGTTCTACTTAAGAGGGTGATTGGACTAAAGAGACTATCTATGATTATTTGTTAATTGATTTGGAGTTTGGAGCAGCAGCATAGCATGCAACCGCAATAGTTGGGGTTGAAGACGGTGTCTTCAGCTAGCGAGGGTTTGACAGTGAAATATCTGCCCTAGTCTCTTCTTGGGATATATCACCCAGATTTATCAACATCATTCATCGTATACATCGGTATCTAGAGATCCAACACACTCAGAGGGATTACTTGCTAGTTCACGATTTGCAGCCGGTAATAGCTGGGAAACCTCAGAAGGATTCATTGGGATCATAAAACCCAATCTCTCCTCCGCATGTCAGCTTCCTCTTTCTCAGCAGGATTATCCTATGACATAGAGTGACTATCAGCCATCAGTTTGTTCACCTGGAGTAGCTATCAGCCAAACAGAGAAGTTGGGGGCATGAGCAGTAGAACTGCCAATCAATTTGCTAAGGCACTTAGAGAGGCCAAATCTTCCGCATGCTTCAGCCATTCTCTTCAGGAGGGGAAGACCATCAACTCTGCAAAGTTTCGAGGGTATTAGACAACTCCTCTTAAAACGTCATTTTTAGCTGGGGAAGAGCCTCTGTGCAGCTAGGCGGTAACACCGGAGAAAAGAAGCACTGCTAGCTCACCTATCTGGATCTTTATGCATGCATCTATCTCTGGAGTCATTATCAGTCGAGTTATAAGTGGTAAGTGTTAATTTCTCTCTGCAAACCCTAGCCCTAATTCAACGACATTTTAGGGCATTTTTGCATGGCAAGTTTGCATGCACAGTTATCCCGTATTTTTGTATAAGATTGAGTGTGTGAGTCAGCAATACAATAGAACATTAGAGAATATCAGTATTTGGGATATTACAGCGTATTGCACATCAATGTATTGTTTTGTTTTAGGATCAACATATTTATTTCGAGTAAAACTCATGTTATTTACCATGCAGACCCATTTGAAATCCCATAGATTACCACATTTGTGCTTACCACAACCCTCTCATTTGTTTTATAGACTTATATGCATTTTGTATCACCGATCTAGGCTTGAATGCTTGTGATATTGAGTCCTTTTTGCTAATTGTTCCATCTTCATCTACTTAATATGGAGTGAATAGAAACTAATTTCTTAGCTTTGAATTGGGGCAGGACAGTAAGTCATTTGGTATTGAAGGTTACCGTAAGAGTTCATTCCTTCAAAACACTATAAATGCATCTTAATATTACTTGATTTTCCATGCTTACGTGCAAGTAAGTTGAAAGTTGAAACTCAAACACTGTAAGACAAAATTCATACTTATAAAAGTTATGTTTTATCTTAGATTCTCATGCTATTTAGTACTCTCCAGATTTACTTTGTGACTATCCTATGCTTAAAGCACTCAAAGATTATATTTTGAGGATGATCATACTGCTCCCTATTAAAATAGTTCGTTGATTTGTTCATAACAACAATCTATTAAGGAAGTATTTCATATTTGTTTTGGTCATAACAACAGTATATTTAAGTATTGTAGTTTACTATTTACTTGTTGACCAATTAACATTGAACAATGAAAACTCAATAATAAATAGTAAATACTAATATATAATATAATTTATAAACTTGAAAATTATATATATATTAACTACAGTACCCCGACGTACCCAAGTACCCTATTTTAAAAAGTGGCGTACCCATACCAGTACCCGTCCCAGTACCCAAGTATTCTGGAAACCTAGCTTATATGTTGATGTGTCTCTTGTTATGATCTATGTTGATGACTTGCCAAGATAGATATATTATGTGTTGATTAGTTGATGAATGATAACCGTGTCTTAGAAAGTGGCAAAAGGAAGGTCTTCTAGCATTGCATTTGTCCTTTCCTGCTAGTAAGACATTAAACAGGAAGCCAAATGTATTTAATGTGATTTTCCTAAGTTTGGACTTAGGAAAATACATTAATAATTCTAATTTGATTTTGACTTAATGGAATCACTTTTATAAAGTGAAAAGTGAAATAAAGTTAAGTAATGGCTAATCTAATCTTGGCCATTGATCTCACTGGAGGATAACATCCATTGATCTATAGTGAGGGTTAGGGTTTTCGCTTAGCAATTGAGTTAAAAGGAGATTTGTTGGAGAGGACACACACACAGGTGAGATACAGACAAAAAGAAGTTAGACGGAGGAATTTGCTGATAAGACAGAGGAGCACTTACTTAACAAAGTCACCGAGCTTCTAGGCTGAGCTAGAGGTCGTACAGGATCACGCAGAGAGCAGTTGTATCATTCGGAACGAAATCCGTACACACTGACGTCAGCGCCATATAGATCTGTATAACTACGTAGAGGAGGTCGTACTGCTGACGCAAGGGTCGTACAGCTACGCTGGGGGTGTGTTGAGTTGCTAGATTTGTCCAGTGTTTCTGCATAGGTTTCATTTTTCCAGGTTAGGTGAATTTATCTGTTGTTTGTAAAAGTTCCATATCTTCATAATATAGATTCCATATCTGACTGTTGCACCGGTTTTCCGATCTTGGGTTTTATCCGGGGGTTTCCATACCCAAAATACTGTGTCTATATTTTATGTGATGTTGTGTATGTTTCTCAATATTTACTTTCCACTGCAATACTAGTAGAAGAAATTCATGTGTAGTTTCCAGTAACAAATTATATATTTTTTTTTCCCTAGTTGAATTTTAAAGGAAAATTTACAATATGAATGATGAACTCTGCTTAGTTTTTGAAGTGAAAATTGTTAAAAGTCCTAGCACACTGATTCACCCCTCCCCCTCTCAGTGTGGCATTGTGTCCAACAGATGAGACCTCCTAATCCTTATTCAATTAACAGATTTCAACAAAGATTAAAACATACACAAGCAACGGATCCATCTTCCATCAAGAATAAGTGAACTTGCCTTGCTCTTATAGCAAAAGAAGAGAGGGAGGGGCGCATTAGCTAGAGAGGGTGCCTTTGACATTTGGAGAGCCAGCTTGAGATGATTTTGGAGTTAACTAGGCATGTAGTGGAGTTGATTTAGGGACTAAGTTCCCCCTCTACCAAAGAGATGCACCTCCCTCTCACCAATTGCCACATCTACCAAAAGGATGCGCCCTCTCTCTTCATAAAGTGCGCCCCTCCTTGGGAAATGTGCCACCTCTAAGGGAAATATCCAGTTTACACTTCATTCCAATCTTCTGGCTTTCTTCTAATTCAATCAACTTGCCACCACTGCAAGAGGACTAGAACATGTCCCGAACAAATTTGCCTAATGTATGGGATCTTGATTTTCCATTAATTTGTCTTTTTTGCCCATTTATTTGGTCTTTCTTTCCTTTTTCGAAAGAAACTTATATTTAGTGAATAATAATCACTAATTAGAAAACAAGCACCCCCATGGCCAATTTGACCTCTTATTACCACTTTTATGAATTTTTAAATTTTTACAATTAAAATATCCCATTTTTTAACGAAAATTTTTATTTTTTGTGAAAAATTAGAAACACCTAGGGGGGATTTAGTACATGTTCATATGACTCAAAAATAATGACTAGCGTGGTAATATATATTGACACTAGGCTTTAATAACCTTCTAAGGCCTAACCACCAAGACAACTACTCCAACTTTGGAGGATTGAGTGAAAAACTTGAAAATTATAAGCCGCTAAAAAGCAACATATAATTAACAAGGGAAAAACACTTTAAAGTAGTTGGATTAGTGTTTGAGTCCTAGGAAAGCCGATCCTTTTACAAAAGTCCATCATGCTACTTCCCCATGGGATATGAACATGCAAAGAAATGAAAAAAAGGGACAAAAATGGCCTGCATGGACTTATGAACATAGATATTAAACAATTGACTTGTTCAATCTTCGACAGCTCACTGAAAATCCATCAAGTGCAACTTGGTGGGTAACACAATGTATCAAAGACAAAAGAATACATCATAGATCATACATAGAACCATGCACTGTAGTTTGTTCATTCAGTGCCATCAAAACATATTGCATGGATTTAATGATTGATGGGAATGCTAATAGAAAATATGAAATAGGGTAGAAAAATCTCATAGCTCATCTTCCTGGATCACATAATGAAAATCACGAGTATCATCTCCGTTGACATTGTCACTGCCATTGCTTCGATTCTCTCCTCCCTCCTCCAACATATCCATGCCAGTGTTGCACGATGCATCTGTTGGTGTGTCAGATGATCCTTCAATATGATTAGGACCATTGTCAAAAGTGATTGGTTGTATGATCAGTGCAATAAAATCTAAGTATTAGTACTTTGAAGATAATTGACCAATGCCAATGCATGGGACATTAACCAATGTTCAGTGCCAGGACACATGTCCTGTGAGCCTCTCACACTAGGGTCACAAGGGTCCAAGGGTTTGGTATAGGGAGACATGGAGTAAAAGGAGAGTGTCCTTGTTTCAGATACCAGAATGAATCACTGATTGAAGCAGATATTGTCATTTTTATCAAAGTGACTAGCTACACCTGAACTTCCCTCTAAAATCTGTTAGTGGATGTGTAAAAACAGAGAAAAGAAGTTGAACAAGTTGCCTGCATTAAATGTTATCTCTTGAGTCAAAATAACATGGTTGTATCTCTTAGCATGCGATTAATAAATTTTCTTTTGTTATTACATTTTTTTGTTCTTTGGATGCTTACAACTTGCAAATTTATAACACAATTCATAGCAATATTTGTTGAGGAATATCCTATGTGGAATCCTCCATTGATGTGTTAACCACCTTCATGCTTACTCTTACATATTGTGATTTTTGTATCTATTCTAGGGTGGTGGAGAGATAGAAGTCACAGGATCCGCAACAGAGAAGGCTATTCTTTCTTGGGCATTGAAGGTATGATGTGCAGTTGTCTTTTCTATGTCAAAAGTATTGGGATAACTCAATTGCTAATTTTCTGCTGTCCAATTAAATATCAGCCAACATTTTATTGTGACCATTGTGTTGTTCTCTTAGCTTGGAATGAATTTTGAAGTTGAAAGATCCAAATCCTCCATCTTACATGTTTTTACTTTCAACTCGGAAAAGAAACGTGGAGGTGTTGCTCTGAAGAAGGTAACGGTTCTATTCATGTATTCTGCATGCAATATAATATCTTTTTTCTTTATTCAAGAAGTTATCAATTGTCTGTATATTTGTTATTGCCTTTTTTATTGAATTTGAATGCATCATGGCAGTCTGAAACTGAAGCACATGTCCATTGGAAAGGAGCTGCAGAGATTATACTAGGCTTCTGCAATACCTGGATTGACAGTGCTGGCACTGTGCAAGAAATGAATCCTGATAAGGTTTAGTGTGTCTCCTAAACATGGGTTTCTGCAGTGTGAAATCAAATACCAATATGCTTGTTTAATTTTGATCAATTCCTAGTCAACATGAGTTTATGGCAGCTTGCATCCTTTATTGCAGGCAGATGAGCTTAGGAAAATAATTGAAGGGATGGCTGCAGCTGCATTACGGTGCATTGCTTTTGCTTACAGAACATATGATCTTTATAGTGTACCTACTAATGAAGAGCAATGGCAATCATGGCAAATTCCTGAAGAGAATCTTACCCTCTTGGGAATTGTTGGGATGAAGGTAAATATTTTCGAGGCTATGGCCTTTGATCCATAAAATTACTTGGAGCCTATTTATTATATACCACATTTCTGTATGTAATTGTTGGCATCATTGTTTCGGTCAAAATGATGAACAGTGAAAATACATGACTATAAATTTAAGGTATTTCTTCAGATTTTAAGTTTTTGGGTTAGAGTACAGGGATTTAAGATGGGATACCCTGAATGTATAGGGAACTTTACTAATAGTGAACTGTGTCTGCTACCTGTACACAAAGCTATGCTATTAGTGAACAGTTTATCCTACCAGCATAACCTAAATATTGAAGACTACTGCAGTTTCTTTTCATGGTAGATTTATATGAATATAACTTAGAAATATCCACTGGATGCATGAAAGTTGTGGTTTCTTCCGAGGGTGTTTATGAGTTTATTGTAATGCCCAAACTGTATTCACGGGACTATTTAAGCAGCAGATAATTTTTTGTAGATGAGATAAGATAAGATCTTTTTTATCAATGTCCAATGAATGACCACTAAATTATGTCAATGGAACTGTTGGGTACAAAATGATGTCAATACAAAGTAGGAGCACTAAACCTATGAAAAGCCAGATGCAAAAGGTAAGGTATGAATCTAATCTAAATCCTGTAAAACCAACTCCAAAGATGGAGAGTCAATCCAGGAGAGATATGTACAAAGAGAATGGATCTAGGATTTGTGATACAAATGGTACAATCTTTTCATGGTCCTTTGGAACCATCTCTCCTAACATCTGAGATCGAGTGGAGGAATCTCAGCATAGAAGTCTGTCTGGAGGAAGAATTGGAAGAGGAGCTAGATTGTCTAATGTGCTACTACCTGGAGGAAGGGGGCTGTTACTGTGATCTGAATGATATTGACCGACTGCTAGTATGGGACCAGGGTTGGCAATGGCTCTAGGGTCTAGCGAAAGTGGAGGTGGTCCTTTGGGTCTATATATATCCGGAATCAGAAACACAATCTCTATTTGTCTACCTCTTCCCACCCTAGTAAATGGGAACACCGTGAAAAAGGAAGTGATCTGCTGAGTGGAAGCTTGCCCAAGATGTGGATGTGACTAGAGGATGATGGAGTGGAACCAAAGGGCCTCCTGCACTTATAAGGCCATGTATTTCTAGTTGGGGTACCTGAAAAAAATGACTAGAAGCTGAAGCTCCCTGAAAAGATAGTTAAACCGACTCGGAACTCGTAATAAATAGGGCAGTGGAAAATAAAGTGCTCCTTAGTCTCAACCTCCCAAAGATGGCACACTTGGCAGATATTGTCAGATCAGCCAATTTGGTCATCTGTCTCCACCCTAGGTCTATGAGATCCCACCCTAAACTAGACAAGGGGAATACAAAGAATGTGCACCCAACAGCGGAGTGTGTTATTGGGCCGAACAATGAGCCCATCCCTCATATCCAAGAAGCGCTATGTGAAAAATGTTTTGCTGTGATTTTATCACCTGACCAAACTGAATTTTCAGGGAAATTTGTAGCAATTACGCATTTTATTGAATTTATAATAATAAGATGTCCTCTATAAACTTCTTGCTAAAAAATACCTTCTGAATGCTAAGGATGGCATGTGTCATCTTTTTGACACAAACTTGCTGCCATTATTAAGCAGATCTACTTATTCAAGAATTGTTCCCTTGTTATGATTTTTCGTCTTTCTTTATGTCTAGATGTTTAACAAAAGACGTATAACTGTGCAGGATCCATGCAGACCTAATGTAAGAGAAGTTGTGAATAAGTGTAAACGAGCTGGTGTGAAGGTAATAGTCAAAGATTCTATCATGTTTGCTCGAATGAGTAGTGTTCTTGGAATGGTTATTGCATTACAAGTGTATTTTACATTATACTAAATTAGCATGTCTTTTGTATTCATCAAGCAAATAATCAATGATAAAACCACCCTCTTGCTGCGAATGAAAAATTAGTCATGTTCACTAAAATCACCAAATGATTCAGTCTTCTTCATCAATGTGTGGAAGATGGTTTGTAATGGATCATGTAGATTTTGTGATGTGAAATCCACAAGAAGTTATTATATCACTCTGTGTTTTCAGCTGCCTGTTATCATAGAGTTTCAAGAATACATGTGCTTGCTTAAAATGTTTTGGATTGGTTATATGATGTGTTACACCTTAATTCTGTGCTCTTATCGTTAATTCATTTTTACAGGTTTGCATGGTGACTGGTGATAACATTTACACAGCAAAAGCTATAGCTCTTGAATGTGGCATACTCCAGACAGGACAGTCTACAGAAGAGCGAGCGATCATTGAAGGAACGATTTTTCGCAACTACACTGAAGAAGAGAGAATGGAAATTGTGGAAAAAATTTGTGTGAGTATGCATCTACCAGTCCCCCGCCAACACAACAAACGAAAAAATCAGGGAAAAAATTGCATACCTACAACAGCTTCTTGCAAAAGAAAATTGTAATGGGAGGGACACTAATTTGTTTGCCTGCAGGTAATGGGAAGATCCTCGCCTACAGACAAGCTTTACTTTGTTCAAGCACTGAGAAAAAGAGGTCATGTTGTGGCAGTGACTGGAGATGGAACAAATGATGCACCTGCACTTCATGAGGCAGGTTTTCTTGTTGCATACTGTTGTAAAATCTTATTATGTAACCAGGTTTTCCATTGCAATGATATTTCCAGTTTTACAGAGTTATTGATGGAACTTGTTTATATATTATTTGGTGTTTAGGCAGACATAGGTCTCTCTATGGGTATCCAAGGAACAGAAGTTGCCAAGGAAAGCTCAGATATCATTATTCTAGATGATAATTTTGCCTCCGTTGTGAAGGTTAGTTGCAGACGTAGATATTGTTTTAATCCTATAAAGCCACATGGTTTCTTTTTCAGAAGACTCCTTACAGTTTTTTCCCCATGGTTTTTAGGTAGTTCGATGGGGTCGTTCAGTTTATGCAAACATTCAGAAATTCATTCAGTTTCAACTCACTGTAAATGTTGCAGCAATTGCAATTAATTTTGTTGCTGCTGTTTCATCTGGAGATGTTCCTTTATCTGAGGTTCAGGTTAGTCTCAGTCTCAATAGGACTGTGAATTGATTTGTTACCTAGACTGTTCCCTTTTTTTTTCATGGCTTGGGCCCCGCCTTAATTTTTTGCAGCTTCTTTGGGTCAACCTTATCATGGATACTCTTGGAGCACTTGCATTGGCAACTGAATCCCCAAATGATCATCTTATGCACCGGCCTCCAATAAAGCTCAGGTAGGACATTGTTATCAAAGATGGTTCCTCCTTTGGATTAAAAGCTATATAATTCTTGCAGATGCCAAAAACTTTTGACATAAAGAATATGGGACTAGCAATGAATAAGTGCACATGATTCTATTCGAAATGAAGAACAACTAGCTGCATGTACCAAGCCCACACTACAATCAATTGATATTATTAGCTTGTACTTGTGCAAATTTGATATAACTGACAGTTAGCATAAAGCTATGCCTTTGTGAAGAAAAGTGTAAAGTGTCAAATGCATGCATACAAGTCAAGTTTTCCATATTTAAATATATCATCGGTTACTGTGATATACTGTTTCCTTCCATTTAAAGTGCTACGTAGAGGATAATTGTTCTCACTTATCTGGCAGACCAAACACCGTTTGCTTCTTTTAATGTGTGTTTCTGTTTGTAGACATTAATGGAAATTTAAATTTAAATTTGTTAAATGGAATGCATACTGAATTACATTTCAACAGGATGTTTTCTCATGCAACTCATCTTGCTGTCATAAGGAAACCCAAAGACTTAACAAAATTTGCATCCCTACATTGGGTTCACAATTTTATGCAGTCGATAATTCCTACCAAAGTTATCAGATTTGGACTATTCAAGGCCTTCAACAACTACTCCATGTTAGTTTTTGGCGTCCTCCAAAAGTGTTTTCACTTTGCTAAGAGAGCACTATGTCTCCTAAGCCCTTGGTGATGCTTTATGGACACATTTATGGCTTAGTTTCGGTGTGTTATGCCTTAGAGTGTCTGAAGCATTCCTTTCAGATGTACTAGAGTGAGGGGTTACTTTCTTCTTTTGTAAAGGACAAATTTTGGTGCTATATTGTGTAGAGCGTTGATTTTGGGGCTAAATACTCCGGGTCAAGTCATGGCAGGTCCCCTTGGTTTCTCGCATTTTGCTACAAATGCCACGTCCTCGTCATCATTACCTATAGATGAACTCCCCTGCACATATCTTCTTTGGGTTCCTTTTTGAATGAAGTCATCCCAAAGATGATCCCACTTGGGCAGATTTTCTCTAGTAACAACAGCCTCAACAAAAACAGTCCATTGCTTGGTTACTCCATTCAAAGTTTTCTGCACAAGTTCATTGTTAGCAACAACCTCCCCAATAGCACCTAGTTCATCTTTCACCTGAGTTATCTTGGTAAGATAAGTGGCAACACTTCCAATCTTAATCATTTTAATGCTTTTCAGTTTCTCCCTGAGTACCATCTTTTGATTTTCATTGGAGCTTTGGTAAAGCTTATTTAAGGAATATCACATCTAATAGGCATTGTCCTTCCCTGTCACATCCAGAATCATGTGATCCTTGATGGCATCAAGGATGATTATTTTGGCCTTGATGTTCTTCTTGGTGTATTCAGCCAAAGTAGTAGCATCTGTAGGCATTGTTACAGGTCTCACTTGTGTGTTGTTCACAATATCCCATAACTCACACTCTTGCTTTTACTATCATCTCTTTCCATGGACTGAAATTACTAGCCCCATCTAATATGTCCTCAACTCTCAAACCCGTAGCCATGATATTCATCGTTGAAAATAAGTCTTGATCTCTATCTTAGTGAACAAACTAACCATCTCTGTCATGGATCTGATCTCTGCTCTCATAGATATGGTCTATGCTCTCACAAATATAGTGTTTCTTTCACAGATCTGGTCTCTGCTCTCATAGATCTGGCAGATCTAATGTGTGTACTATTGAAGATTGTGTAACTTCAGAAGATATTCTTGATATGTTATTGTTGTATTATTATTGTACTTCCTTTCAGGAAATATTCACATTGTATTAGATCATATAAAAGCATTAAAGGATTAATGTAAACCCTATTAGTTGAGTCGGCCCAAAAGAATCCAGAAAGAACATATTATATTGTACCCTAGTCAAATCGATCCAGTGAAGTTGACAAGCTGGCTCCATAAGGAAAAGTCACTTGGAAATCAAGTATAAATAGGGGAGGTAAACTTCCCATTTGAAGTCTAGACACATCACTCACTCAAGCAAGTTTGTTAGTGAGAGAGGAAGAACAAGTTTGCTTGGGAGAAGAGTAGTTGCTTTGTGCAAACATCTTATTCTTGGGGTTTTCTATCTTATCTTATTCTCGAGATCTTTGTGTGGAAGAGCCTTTAGCTCTTGGATTGTACTAGAAGACATTGTACTTACTGATGAATCTGAAGAAGTTTGTTGGGTTTCTTCCCTTGAAGGGTTTCCCGAAGTAGAAATCTTTGTGTACTTTTTGTTTTGTTGTGCTTGTCTTTCATTCAGTGATCCTATTGCATATGGTTATTGTGATATAGTGCAAATTGTTTGAAGATCTAATAAAACCATCATTAAAGTATAAAATTCTAGCATGGTATCAGAGCCATTTTGAAAGAAGTCATTGTGCAACCATAACTGACGAAATTTGGAAACTAGGGTTTCCTGTTCTGAACACTTCCCTCCACAGATCAACTTGAAAAGTAGGTCAAATCAACTCGCCTTAGGAGGGCGCATCTTCCTGTGGAGGTTGATTCCATATACGAGATGTATTATCCCAATATGATATTGTGTGCTATTGTCTTGCTCGATTAAGTTATTTATTATTGGTTTAGAGTCTATTGTTGTTTACCACTTATAAAATTACTTTGCATGTAATTGCATGGTAGTGCACAAACCCCATAAATAGTAAATTTCTGATCTAATATTGCAATAAGCTTCAAATACAATGAAAAGACATACCAATAATCATAGCTTGACTAGTTGAATAAGCTGGAAGAGGCATGCATGCCATGCACCAAGTATAAGGCAGAAAACGCGTTGCTTCTTTAATTAATTCACCCATGCAAGAGAGATACGTCCTCTTTCTTCTGTGATCATTCGTAACTACTCCGAGAAGAGGAATTGGGTGCTGAAAATAAAAAATAAGGAATAGAGGTCTTATGAAGATAATGAGTGCAACCTGCAAAGCTTCTGGTAACTACTGATCAAGATATGAATGGCCCCGTGAATGCTAATTCGCCCATGCAAATAAGACACCCTCCTTTGCCTTCAATTCAATTGTAACTGCTTCGTGGATGTAAGAGAGATCTCCAAACTGCTTGAGTAATGTAATATTGGCCTTTTGAAGAGTTTGGATGCAACATGCAGACCATATGAAGTCTCACAGATCAATTCTAAATTGCTTCTTTGGTATCCCATTTACCCATGCACTAATCACGTCTTCCTTGTTTTATGAATCTCTCTTATCTTGCTTCGAAATGAAGAAATTGTAGCCAAAACGCTGTAGAAGGAATATGATTGGGTCTCTGAGGTTTTTGGTTGGAGACACGATCTTCACAGTAGTTGGTTGCTTCACCTTAAGGTAGTAACAATAGAAACCATTGTGCCCCCACTAGTGCAAACTCCCTTGCGCCTTGGATATAATAGGTCTTTGATGAATGCTTGAAGAATCTTTGAAGTGATGATGATAGATCCAAGTGACCTATCTCCTGAAGTGATTAGGGTAGATAGATTTTGTTGTTGAAAACACCTGTTAGTCAAGAACTTACGCCCTCAACCCCAACTTTGTTCGTTGAGCTCTCAAACCTGTTTCTCAAAAGTGAATAATAGCAATGGATCATTATGAATTCATTTTTCCATCTTTTATAGAGTTGAGATTGCATGGATAGATTTTGTTGTTGAAAACACCTGTTAGTCAAGGACTTACGCCCTCAACCCCAACTTTGTTCGTTGAGCTCTCAAACCTGTTTCTCAAAAGTGAATAATAGCAATGGATCATTATGAATTCATTTTTCCATCTTTTCTAGAGTTGAGATTGCATGTCGTCTTTCTACATGCATGCAATTTAATTGACGCATATCGCATGCAGCATGTACTTCCTCGCATGCATGCAACTTTATTTATGGCCTGCGTGTTCCACATGTTCCGCATGTCAGTTGTTACTTGCTCTAGTGGCCCTCCTTTGTCTATTATTGACTTAATAACACTGCTTAAGGTATTCTTTAGTCCAAGTGGCATCGATCATTAGTTATTCCCTAGCTTGTCAAAAAAGGAACATTACAATCCTCCCTTGCCAAAGATTGCTTGTCCTCAATCAATGCCAACATAACTCCACAATCAATTAAGCTAAACCAACTAAATCCAAGGGATGATTCTAGGGTCCCAAATCATCCTATGAGATCTGTAGCACCCTCTGCTCAAAGCTCTGCACTACAGGGTACCATCACAAGATATCTCATGGAAGCCTCCTGTAAGTAGATAAATCGACCACGGTGTAAACTCGGTCAACCCCTTAGAAAATAGCTCTACTAAGCTCTCAATTACCCGTTCCTAGAAATAAATATTGATCCTCTCAACTCTAGTAACCACTAGTACCACTGTACTACCGGTCACTATAACTCCAGGATCCCAAATCAATCTGAGAACTGTGGAGCACCTACTGCAACCACCGCTATCTTGCATAGTATCAATACTAGGAGCATCCTAAAGACACCCAAGAAACCAAGCCAGTGAACATTGTATTCATTCCTCATAAGGTCTCCCACCAAGAAAACTAATCCAATGCTCCATATGTCGGCTCCTAAAAGTGGTAACTGACTATCGCCTCCATGTCAACTGTTGGACTGTCTACTCTCTCTATCCCAGAATCCTGGGCTATCCTCGAAAGGAGACCATCATGCGACCGCTATGCCACTCTGATCATCACCAGTTGTCTGTCATCCCCTGTCAACATCCACCTCTCCTGGAACTCTAAGCAAACATATCTGTAAGCGATGACCCCTTCACTATGAATCGTGTAGTGCATAGGCAACCAAGTGAAGTCTACAAATCTGCTATTATACTCGATCTCGAATACCAACAAAGGAAGTTTGCTCCGATAACTAGTAATGACTCCTGGTTACTCCTGAACTCTAATCATCTCCTCAAAAGATAGATCTATTACTTGTGCTTCCCTATACTCCGGGGAAATCACTGAAATGTGCATGAACTCTAATAACCGGTGAATATCTATACATATATACTCGGCGCCTTGCATCCTCAGTTATCTGTGATGCAATCTAACAAAATGCTTGCCCATGGTTGCTCAGAAATAGCCAAAGGTTGCATCAATGCTACTGAATGCGTGGGTCCTGACCTGCCCTACTGACCAGATGTAATATCCACCCATGCTAACCTACCTCGAATCTTCCTTTAAAAGCTAAAGTAATCCAGATCCCCCACTAGCCTGTATGATGGGAAGCACCCTCTACCCAGAGTGCACACCTCTATGTCCCCACGTCCCTGCAGGCTGCACCCTTGTCAAAAAAACAAGAACCAAAACATGACTCTTGGTGTCCTTGGAACTTTTACCGATATCTAATCAAAGGGGCAAGAAATATCAATGGATTTTATTACAGCTCTCCTATTAAGAAAGAAAAGAAAAGATGTTATTTTGTCTATATTAGAGTCTAGACAAGCTCACTAAATATTCTCATTCTAGATGCTATTTTGGTTAGATTAGAGTCTAGACAAGCTCACTAAATATTCTCATTTTAAAGGGGTAGTAAAAAATATATATCAACTCCATGAAATTCCTACAATTATAGTTATTGACAGCGATAGAAACTTCACAAGCAATTTCTGAAGGGAATTCTTTAGAGTGATCAAAACTAAACTTGCGCTGAGTACAACTTATCATGCCTAAACTAACAGATAAACAGAAGTCTGCCTAAAAACTTATTGTTGTTATTTTGTGTTAGATAAACAAAACCATTGGCATGAATGGCTTTACTTCATGGTATGGCGGTATAATATGACCCATCATACTGCAAAAAATAACGGTTCTCTTCTTGGATTTATATGCCGATGAACCGCCATCACCTTTATCATACAGACACAACAATAAGCACAGAAGCAGATAAAGCGAAGATTGAAGAACTGGACACTAACCATCCTCAAAGTCAACAATCATACAAAACCACATGGAGCAATATAGACATGTCCAACTCAGCGATCAAGTTTTTCTACGTTTGCAACCTTGTAAACAAATGTCACTAATTGAAAGCGTAGGCAAACTATAGAAGTGGCTTATATATTGGACTTACCAAACAGTTCCTTACATAATGTTTTTCATGTCTTGCCTATAAGCAAAAGTTAGCTAATATGGACATATACGAGACAAAATTACCAAGAAGATGATATTATAACTCGTAGGGATACATGAAATGCTTACCTGGCCCCTTATGGGAAGAGAAATAAATGAGTAGCTCAGCCAATTGCAAGACACCGTATCAAAGACTGCACATTGGAAAATGAGGCTGTTTCCATAAAGCATCCAATGCTATTACTGCTTTGCGGACAAAGCATATAAAAACTGGGGAAACATGGTGTGAGCTTACCTGACAACACAGCCATGACAAGTTGAACAATAAAAAGAAAATAACAAGAGATGTTTTAAAGACTGGTTTTGGGTTTCAAACAAAATATTAACATCTAATATTGCAATGGAGTTATATCCTTCTCGAAATGTTACATATTACATGAGCTACTCCAAAGGAGGTGGAATCACCTAAGTGAGTCCCAAGAACTCACCAGTTGCAGTGGAAAAATTGCATGGTTGAAGTCCTATCAACTATTGTTTCATATTGACCACTTGTGTTGGAACATGGTACAATATAATGGATCAATGCTCTATAAACTCAGTATAGAAAGTATTGCTTAGGGAGTGATTCCCTTGAATGGTTTTCTTTGTTGTTATTACACTATTTTTTTGTGGAGAATCTTAATAGTGGGCATCATAGCTGTCTTTACATCAGAATGCAGATTATTTTTGTTTTAAAATCTTAAATAAAGCATGCATTAAATTCTTGATGTTCTTGTAATTAGAGGACAAGCATTTATATAGAGAATTTCTAAGATGTTTTTTGTGCTCTGGTCTGGAAAAGATTAGATGCGAGTGTGACACATAAAATAAAACTATGTTGTGCTTTTATTGTAATGGTTCAATGTTTTACTTCATAGATGTCGACTTCAAAGAGTTTGAAAACACTAGCATCGCCAAATAATTACCGTTGTTTATTTCTTGTTTGCAGTGAACCCCTCATTACAAACATTATGTGGAGAAATATCATATCTCAAGTATGTATTAACTTACTTTTCGGTAGTGAATAAGAAACCTACTAGTGTTTAAAAACACAATAGTGATTAAGAATTTAAGAATTTTCAAGACCGTAATAGTAAGTAAAGAATTTTAAGATGAAATGATGGTTCTTGAAAACTTGCAGGCTTTGTACCAAATTACAGTCCTCCTTTTACTTACATTTAAGGGGAAGAACATTTTAAAGTTAAAGCATGATAACACAGGCCATGCAGACACAGTGAGAAACACTGTAATTTTTAATGCCTTTGTTTTTTGCCAAGTAAGTTTGCATATTCATTTCTTAATACATGTTTTCTTTGCTTTCAGTCTTTTGTCTTGCTTCAGACATGTTCCCAAATCATTTTTTCATGAAATATTTTTCCCTGGAAAAAAATTCGCGGTTGTCTCCTTTCATAACATTTTAAATGGTCATATTAACAGATAGTCAATGAATTCAACTCAAGGAAACCAGATCAGATGAACATCTTTCAAGGACTAAGTTCAAGCTATTTGTTCATTGGAATAATAAGCAGTACGCTTGTAATTCAGGTAATGAGCTGCTTAATTTGCAAGGTTATGGTGCTAAGAATTGTTCTTTCCTCGTAATCTGTATCAGTGGATGCTGACCCTTGGAAAGGTAAGTGCTTGAACCTGACTAAGGATGGAGAAGGCATTTGACCCTGTCTTACCAAACCAAATTCAAGTTTAGAACTACATGAATACTTCTATGCGAATCTTCCACTGTATTCTGTGATTCTTCTAAGCTTTACCATAAGGTTGTATTCATTTGCAGATTTTAATGGTTGAGTTTGCTGGAAAATTTGCATCGACGATTCACTTGGATTGGAAAAGATGGATTGTTTGCATCGCAATTGGTTTAATAAGGTTTTCAAAATCAATCCCTTTTTTAAAATCTCACTTCAATGGTAGTTCATCGCTTTCTTGTGTTTTCCTACTCCTACAGATTTATTGTACCTGTAATTGATTTTAAACAATAACTTTATGTAAATTATGGGGCAGCTTTCCAGTAGCAGCTATTGTGAAATTCATTCCTGTACCTGAAAAACCTTTCTTGGATTACTTCAGTTTACCAACATGTTGGAGAAAACATTCTTCAGGTAACTGATTATGCTGGCTAACGTCATAACAAGGTCAAGTTGTATCATTGGTTGATGTTGAAATTGTAGTAATTGCCTTCACTGATCTCCTGTGTAGATTGCTTCATTTAAATAAATATTTTAGTTACAAACTTGAATGACTGTTCAAAAAAAATTTATTTGCAGCAGACGAAGTAAATGAAGAGGAAAATCATCAGAATGAAATGCCATGAGAATAATTTATTGAAAAGTTTTGCTTGGACGTTCCATCGTAATCAGATAATGAAGTGCACAAGGACCAAAATGAGGCAGATGGAGCTGACAAAATTATTCTGCCTTCTGGTTGCCTTTAGAGGCATACTCTGTATATGTCAGCTTTTCATGTAGAAATTGAAGGAGATAATTTCCCTAGACGGTCAAGTAGAAGCCTTATATTTTTGCTTTGGATGACTTGCACCAAAACTGTATATTGACTATTTCAGTTGCTATTTTTTGATAGTTTGTACAAGCAACATTTCATCCGTTTATGCTATACTTATCACAGAGTCACTGTATGCTTTCCAGTTACCATGTTTCAAAGACAAGTATCATGCCCTCATCCTATTCTGTTATATTTTTATTTAAAATTCAGTTATTCAAAAACCTCTCTGATTTGAAATTCTGAAAGCTCCAAAAGCTTATGCCAATTACATTAATGAGGCTGGATAGCCCCTATAATTTACAAAGTCCTAGATACGAGGGATGCGAAACGAAAAAAATGGTAAAATGTTGCAAAGTTTTAGAAAGGACGCTTGTACTAGTGGTAAATAAACACTGCCAGGGAGTTTTTGAAAGAATAATCACCTGAAGCATTTTGATGTCAGTAGCATTCTCTTTTTCTTAATGTTTTTCCCTATAAACTTTTATTAAAAAAAAAACAAATGTCTAGCGATATTGCTTGACAAAATCTCTTTTTGTTCTCAAAGAAATTTATATTTTAAGTTCATTTCTCAAAACAAAAAATACTTCACAGAAAACATGTTTTTGCCATCCAAGGAACTGCCTGGCATATGTTTTGATATTAAAAGAAGAATTTGAAACAAACATTTATCAAGCAAATAATTAGATGGAAATTTGAAAAGAAGGCAAATATTTATGTGGAAAGTATTTATATCTTTGAATTTTGGGGTGAAACACCATCTATACTTTTCCAAGATTGCATAAGGATGAGACAAGTGTACTGTCCAGATTGATTATATGGAAGCTGTTTGAAATTTGAAACAAACAATTATAATATATATATATAATCGAGAGTTGATGAATGGATAATTGGTAGTTGGTGAGTAGATAACTTGTAGCTAAATGGATAACCAACAGTTTATGGCAGATAACTAGAAAAATCTGAGAGATAAAAAAGAATATAAAAAATAATCGATGATTGATAAATGAATAACTTGTATCAAATGCATGAAATCACGGGTAACCTCTAATTTGGGGTCACCAACCACAAATTAAGTGGTTGTGCTAGTTTATTATCTGTTATATTCATCAAATATTTCAATTAAGTGGTTGTGTTAGTTTATTATCTATTATATTCATCAAATATTTCTTAAGACTTTTGACATGCCATCAACAACTAGCAGAGATACAAAAGCATTCTTTATCAATATGGAAAGGTGGAAAGGTCCCATAGATAGACATGTCCTTGAACCCACTTGAACATCTTCTACACATGATAACTTTGATTGTCGCATTAATGTTGGTTGTGATTGCATCGAGAGTAGCGAGGTCCTCTACAACCCATTATGGGGGAGATGTCCCACACGTAACGAAACACTACAAAAAATAAAAAAATGGTTAAAAAAATAAATTCATGTCGGTGTTGCCGCTCCTGACCGGCGTGCATGTGTCAAAGCCCAAAAACAAGCACACCGGCCTGATGGCAACTGCGAAAAGAGTAGCCACTGTCACCACACTCCTCTCTTCCTCGCTTCAGGTTGGCTCTTCTCCAACTCAAGGGGGGTTTCCCTAAGGTTAGGATCACTAACACAGGTGCAATGATAGAAAAGGTGAAATGAAGAGGTTTCCTTAGAGAAACAGTTGTAGTATAGATGTAATAATTGAATGTTGATGGAAAAGAGGGAAAGATCAATCCTCATAAATGGACCAGTGTCGATGTACCAAAGGGAGAAATGGATTCAAAGGAGAACCCATGAGGGCCTTGTGTCAATGGCGCAGCTACTAGATTTACTTCCTCCTGATTGCAGAAGATGCGCTATGCAAACAAAAAATCAATACTACACAATTAAACTTGATTAAATGTAAACATCAATACCCGTGTATGCACACTCACAAACGGAAAAGGCTAGCAACTGTTAAGGATTTTCATCTTCCAATAAGATGATAGCATTCGTTTATGGTCTCCGACGCAAACATAGAAAGGAATAAAGGGCTCTAGCAACAATCACGCATTCACACAAGTTCACGCCACACATCAGAGAGTGCTCAACTGAACAACCATAAAACCCAAAACGATATTTTTTCTATTAAGCTTCAGGGAAAAATCCTTCGAATTTTTCCATCCATACAATGAAGAAGGTTGGCTTCTTTTATAGGCCAAAAAGCCTTTCAAACAATAAAGAGAAAATAAAACAATAAAATAGTAGAGAAAATTAGGATCATAGATCCACTTTTCTCTCTAAAGGACTACCCTTTTCTAAAAGTAAAATTAATAATAAAATAAAAGAAAAAAGTGGATAAAGAATTTAGATCCATTTTTTCCTCCACTGATGTCTTGGAAAACCATTACTTGTCTAAAGTGTAACAACTACTTAGGCTACTCCTCATCCAAAGGTGGACAATCAATGGCACACTCCAACTTTCAACGTGGCAATATGATAGTGATCCCACTCGGATTTTTCGTGGTGGAACTCCCTGTGAACTGCTCAGCTGCCAAAATAAATATTTATGTTGCACAAGTCACGAACCCAACGATAGCCAAAAGCCATGATGAGAAAGGTTCACGTTTTATCCAAAGATTGAAAGTGATGCATACGGATGGCAATGGAATAGATGTGGGGTTTAACAAGTGGCCATAGTAGCACATCAACGCTATAATGAATAACCCGTGGCATTTTAAAAGCTCAATACATAATACGCAGGAGGATGCTGACAAATGCAAACAATTTAGCGAGGATATCTTAGCAGCAGCTCAGCATGGGGCACAAACTCCGCAACTCAGCTGCAAGGAAACAAGGGATGGCCCACGACGTGACCACTGTCACTTCTGCTGCTTGTACATTAATCCACTGACTTACATACCCGGATTAAAAAATGATTTTACCAACTCTGCGATATAAAGTAAATGGAGTAGTTTAACGGGTCGACGATTTCGCCCGGCGTTAGACTACTTCGTCTACCCACTCCGTTAATTATCTCGTCCTCCGGAGACCAGCAAATCCATCCAACCAAGGGTCCCACATGAATCTTTTTCTGAAAGCTATCGATCTATTCCTGCAAAATCAAGAAAATCAAGTTCTATTTTCTACATTCTTCAATCATTTCAACCTGGTTACCTTATATACACAGGGCCAAATCCTCCCTCCCCAAGCTTGTTACCATCATGGAAATTTTTTGTTGCAGTTATCAATTCTTCCATGTTAAACAATATATATTGATCCTGTCTGATCAATGTGTCTTCCTCCGTTTCCTCGTGATCTGTATAATCAAAACTCATGAATAACGAAACATTGCAGACTGTTCTAGCGGCCTGGATTAAGTCTTCTGTTAAACAACATTGTAGTGAAAAAAAAATGGCAAAGGTGATAGATCAGTATGGGCTCCAGTTTCAGAGTCAGTGGTATCTAATAATAATATGATCGATACGTACTGCAATTGCTACAAAACAGAAGTTAAATTATTAAAAAAGCCCAAAGAGACTTGTAATTATTAGAATAGCCAAAGTTGAGGTGAGGCAAACTTTTGGCGAAAACTAACAGCTGTCAAATTGTTTTTGTGATAAAAAAACCCGAATCTAGCCCAGCAGAAAGCTTCGAATGATGGGTATAAACAGAAGAGTTGTTCTATGAATTGCAGAGCACGCCTGTGATTGACTGTTGCACGGCCCACCCCACAAACCCGTCAATTATGCCCGTCGAAACGAAACAACTGAATTCTCAATCCATTTTCTTCTCTCGAAATCAAAACCTCAATATTTTGCTGTTCGTTTACAGAACCCGCGGATCTACAGAGACAGGTCGGTGGTGCTTTATAGAACCCGCGGATCTACAGAGACAGGTCGGTGGTGCTTTATAGAACCCGCGGATCTACAGAGACAGGTCGGTGGTGCTTTCCCATAGATTTACAAGTTTGTAATGCTGCTTCTTTTTGTTAATCGCTAATTTGTCTCCATGTAATTTTATTGCCTCCTCAGTAGAGCATCATGTTTTAATGCTTATATTGCCTGGTCAGTATACCTCTGAAAGAAAAGCACTTCTGCATGTATTGATTCTCTGAAGCTCATATAAAATGGAATTTAAGTTTCATTCATCTTGATGCCTTGCACTATGTGCATAGTTTTTCTCTGATATAATTATGTGCATATGCATCTGTTTTTCTCTGATATATTTGTCTCCGTGTAAATTTTATTGCATGGTCAAGTATAGCATCATCTTTTAATGCTTATATTTGCATTTTTGTACCTGTGAAAGAAAAGCACTTCTGCATGTATTGATTCTTTGAAGCCCATAAGAATTTGAGTTTCAGTTTCATTCATCTTGACGCTTTGCACTATGTGCATAGTTTTTCCTTCTCAGCAATTAGCTTGGACTGAATATATCACAATATCACCAGGCACTCATTTTGGTATTTTGTGAAGCTTTTATTTGAATTTCTCTTGTACTGATACACACCATGGTCATTTCTGCAGTACCCACTTTGAGGATATACATCGTGAGATATATACAAGTATTGGGTTACTCTTGATCTGCGATCGGTAGCGTTTTGTGGACCCAGGTCACTTTATTCGAAGTCCTAAACACAATGAAGTCGTTGCAGCAGTCAGAGTTGCAAAAGAATGAAAGTCTGAGCCCTAACAAGCTCTCAGAGAAACAATTCAAGAGGGGTAAAGAGGCTGGTAGATATAGAGGTGTCCGCAGACGTCCACGGGGCCGTTTTGCTGCAGAAATTCGTGACCCAAAAACCAAAGAACGACGGTGGCTTGGAACCTATGACAAAGCAGAAGAAGCAGCATGCGCTTATGATTTTGCTGCAAGAGCCATGGGTGGAATCAAGGCGCGGACCAACTTCATATACCTCAATTCAGAGCACTATATGTTATCAACACCAACTCCTCCTGCATCTCTTACTTGTTCTACGTTTACCACTAATATCAAAGATCCATTTTCACACAAGCCTCAAAAGCTGCAAGACTCGTGGCTTGATTGCTTATGGTGAGATTCCAGCACCACGAGGCCTAGCCCTTGTGATGAAGCCAAACATCAGCAGCAGAAACAACAGTTCAGTGTAAATGGTGGTTGCAACATGCTTGGTTTATACTTCAATCCAGAAGCACAAAAGCAGCCACAAGATCAGTAGCAGCCGCCGCCGCCGCCACAAGATCAACCACAGCAGCAACAGCAACTAGAGGCAAACAATTTCAACAACACCCACTTCTCAGCTCCCTACCCATACACTGGTTATTTATTCAGCATGCCACCTATTTCAGATGCTCTTGAGGAAATTCTACATCTGACTGCATAATTGTTTGATTCACAGTAGTATGGCAATGGTTATTATAGTTAATAATCCCTTTCTATTTGCTTTACATTTCTATTTTCTGACCTGAAGCCTGCCTTTGGACATCGGCGATAGTAGAAGTTATGGATCACAGTGTTAATTCATTCATGTGGGACCCTTGGCTGGATGGATTTGCCGGACTCTGGAGGACGGGATAGTTAACGGAGTGGGTAGACGGAGTAGTCTAACGCCGGGCGAAATCGTCGACCCATTAGATCTAAGCTAGATCAGATGGACATCTACTAACTGCTCCAGATTGCACGCTTTAGTGAAGAAAATACAAAACATTTACAGGTTGCTTCCAGACATTACGTAACAGCAGTATAGCAGAGCAAAAAGCATGAATTTCATTTATCCAATCAGCTGGAAATTGGTTTAATTGTGAATCACGATTTTTCTCCACATCAATCAAATTTCGACACAATGATGCATTGGGTATTGATTCCCATTCACTCGGCAGTTGTCTAGTAGATTTTCCCATGCAAAAAGTAATTTTTAAATTGGCCGCCAATTTCAAACATTAAATTGGAACTTGGGATTGGCGTATTATCTCTAGGATGGTCGCCACTTTAACCCACCGAACTGAAACTTGTGCTCAGGCTCAGCATTAGAATGCTACTCCACGAGTTCCACTTTGTTTGCGCCATTTTTTATATTCAAGGGTGCATGCCAAATCCAAAAGTGTAAGAGCAGCATTTGAACTAATGGATATATCCACGCTATCGAAAACCATAGTTTGGTTAGGTGAAAACTGATACTTGGGTCAAAACAAAATTTTCTCCATGGGAAATATTCCCCAAGCGGATTTTTCAACACAACAAATACGTGGAAATCTTTCCACGACTCGACTGCCACTAAACTTAAGCAACATGTTGATTTGTGACTGCAAAAGTAACCCAAATGACATGACTACCAATTCTGAAAGTTTGAGTTGAGGATGCTCTCCAAGTCGGGACCTCGATGCTCTGTGAAAAGCAATAACTCAGGTGCATGCTTCAAGATTTGGAAGGGTGCTTTTACATGCCTGGAAGGTTACGTAGATGAGATCACGCTTTGTTTCGACATTTTTGTGATACTAGAGTCACATATGTTCTCTGTGAACCGATGCATACCGATGGCTGAGTGATAACAGCTATGATGGAAAGATCTAAATGTTGAACAATCAGTGCACTCTTCAGTTTGATCTATTCCAAGTATAACGAGTTTCAACATTTTTTGCAGTTGTCCATATCAGACTTCTTTTGGGTGGTTAAAATGTTGATTTGCTTGCCTGAGCTTGGAGATCGACGCTAAACATGTTGCTGGACACTACCTCGACCTGTGCCAAAAAAAAATAACTCATGTAATGTTGTCTTTACCCTTGTAACATAATCTTGGTCTCATGTTGATGTCGATGTGATCATTATGATCTTGATAACAACGTTATAGTGAGACCACATGCTACTATAGCTGAGACCTTGATCTCTTCGAGAGTACATGAGGACCTCAGCATTCTCTGTGTACTTGTAGACCAACCTTCCATGCAGTGGGGATGGTTCAATCCACATCCAACCACCACCTTATTACAAACTTGAAATAGAATCAATGCATAATGAGAAAAACTATCAAATGTAAATGCTCATGCAGGAGCTTTATTCTTCATACCTACCTACTCTATCAGGTGACAAAAGAATATCAACTGAAATGATAAAGCCAATGGATCCATCTCAACTCCTCATCAATAATGGAACACTTTCCCTTGTGTTTGGTCATTAACCAAAACAAGGTCTCATCAAATATGGTGAAAATGTGACCTACAAATGCCATCAAAGTATGGTTGTCACAAGAAAGTTCATGCTGCAAACATAATCCATCCATCAAATTTTCAATCATATAGCATGTCAGAGTACATGCTTCATCAATATAATAATAAAGGGGTCTCCAATAAGCAATGGCCAGCCCTTCTTCAATCTGACTTTTGTCATTCAAGAGCTTCTCATGAGGCATATCTGCAATATAAGTGTTATTACTTTCAAAATATACCTGAGGTAGCTTCTCATCTTCATCATGAAGTTGTTCATAAGCTTGGGGCAACTCAACGTCTTCTATTATAGCCATGTCAAGAGGTCATTCAGAAATATCTTCAAACAAGGGCCCATGTAATGCTTCCTCAATCAGGTCTTCAATAATCTATCCTTTAAATTGCTTGCTTCGATCCTCAAGGTGTTCTTCATGCATCTCCTCTTCAAAATGAAGTTGTGTCCTGGGGAGGCGGGCATCATACTTTTTGGCCAACTGTTCAATCTCATCAACCGTTCCTTCATGCCAACGAAGGAGAAACTTCTCAAAAAAAATTGCCACTGAGTCTATGCTTTCGTCCCAAAGGTCACTGAACCAACTTCGTGCATCTCCCTCAAAAGTTAAAGCAAATATAATCATGAGATCATCCTCATGGTACACCTTGATATCCACCATCAACTTGCAGAAAGAAACAATATGATGGATTGTTGAGTCCTCATCATTTCCAAAGAACTCTAGAACAATTCTAAGTACTCTTTTATAGCAATCATTAGGAAATCAATGGATACCTGAGAAATCTAGTGGGGTGAAGGGTTTGTGCAAGATTGCATGAAGTCCTTCCATTTTATCATCCATATTCTCAAATAATGAGTATTGAATATGCAATATACATGTAGTCACACCTCAAACTAAACTGTGGAGTCACCAAGGTGAGCTTGAAAGCCTTCTAATTTACAAGTGTGCTCACCTCTACACACAAAAAAGTCTTCAAATATGCAGAAGGACAAGGGCTTCGTCCCTTCGTGGAGTCACCATGTGAGAATCATAATCTACAATATGATCTCCCACAAATGTCAATGAAGCATAATCTTCAAAATTCGGGAACTAGACTTTGTCCCTGGCAACAACGCCAAAAATGTTGTCGCTCCTGACCGACGTGTGTGTGTCAAAGCCCAAAAGTAGGCACATCAGCCCAATGGCAACTACGAAAAGAGCATCCATTGTCACCACACTCCTCTCTTCCTCGCTTCAGGTTTTCTCTTCTCCAACTCAAGGGGGGCTTCCCTAAGGCTAGGATCACTAAAGCAGGTGCAATGGCGAACAAGGTAAAACGAAGAGGTTGCCTAAGAGAAATAGTTGTAGTACTTAGAGATGTAATAATTGAATATTGATGGGAAAGAGGGAAAGAACAATCCTCGCAAATGGACCAGTGTCGGCATACCAAAGGGAGAAATGGAGTCAAAGGAGAACCCACGAGGGCCTTGTGTCAATGGTGCGACTACTAGATTTGCTTCCTCCTAATTGCGGAAGAAGCGCTATGCAAACAAAAGATCGATACTCCACAATCACACTTGATTAAATGTAAACATCAATACTTGTGTATGCATGCTCACAAAGAGAAAAGGCTAGCAACTGCTAAGGATTTTCACCTTCCAATAAGATGATAGCATCTGTTTATGGTTTCCGATGCAAACATAGAAAGGAAAAAAGGCCTCTAGCAACAATCGCTCATTCATACAAGTTCACGTCACACATCACAAAGAGTGCTCATTCTATTAAGCTCTCGGAAACATCCTCCCAGTTTTTCCATCCATACAATGAAGAAGGATGGCTTCTTTAATAGGCCAAAAATCCTTTCAAACAATAAAGAGAAAATAAAACAATAAAATAATAGAGAAAAATTTGGATCATAGATCCACTTTTCTCTCTAAACTACTACCCTTTTCTAAAAGTAATAATAATAACAAAATAAAATTATAAAGTTTAAAAGGAATTTAGATCCACTTTTCTTCCACTAATGTCTATAAAAACCATTACATGACTAAAGTGTAACAACTACTTAGGCTACTCCTCGTCCAAAGGTGGACAATCAATGGCACGCACTTTCAACAAGGCAATATGATAGTGATACCATCAACCTTTAAACCGCTCCAATAACTCACGAAATCATGAAGTTGATCCCACTCGGCTTTTTCATGGTGGAACTCCCTGTGAACTGCTCGGCTGCCAAAAGAAATATC
This sequence comes from Pseudotsuga menziesii, assembly GCA_001517045.1. Lineage (NCBI taxonomy): Eukaryota > Viridiplantae > Streptophyta > Pinopsida > Pinales > Pinaceae > Pseudotsuga > Pseudotsuga menziesii. The sequence continues at coordinate 250,099 of LPNX010227611.1, forward strand.
TATGTTGCACAAGTCACGGACCCAGTGATAGCTGAAAGCGATGATGAGAAAGGTTCATGTTTTATCCAAAGCTTGAAACCAGTGCATACAAATGGCAATGGAATAGATGTGGGGTTTAACAAGTGGCCACACTAGCACATCCACACTATAATGAATAACCTATGGCATTTTAAAAGCTCGGTACATAATACGTAGGAGGATGCTGACAAATGCAAACAATTTAGCGAGGATATCTCAGCAGCATCTTGGCATGGGGCACAAACTCTGCAACTCGACTACAAGGAAACATGGGATGGCCCACGACGTGACCAATGGTCACTTCTGTTGCTTGTACATTAATCCACTGACTTACACACCCCAATTTAAAAAATGATTTTACCAATGTTGTGATATAAAATAAATCCCTGAGCTAGATTAGATCGACAACTACTAACTGCTCCAAATTTCACGCTCCATTGGAGAAAATACAAAACATTTACGGGTTTCTTCCAGACTTTACGTAACAATAGTTTAGCAGAGCAAAAAACACGAAGTTCATTCATGCAATCAGCTGGAAATCGGTTTGATTGTGAGTCACGATTTTTATCCACAGCAGTTGAATTTCGTCACAATGATGCATTGGGTGTTGATTTCCATGCAATCGGCAGCTGTCTAGTAGAGTTTTCCATGCAAAAGGTAATTTTTGAACTGACTGCCAATTTCAAACATTAAACTGAAACTTGGGATTGGCGTATTATCTCTAGGATGGTCGCCACTTTAACCCACCGAACTTAAACTCGAGTTCAGCATACAAATGCTACTCTACGAGTTCCACTCTGTTTACGTCATTCTTTATATTCAAGGGTGCACGTCAAAGCCAAAAAGTGTAACAACAGTGTTTGAACTGGTGGATATATCCACGTGATCCAAAACCATAGTTTGGTTAGGTGAAAACTGATACGTGGGTCAAAACAGAATTTCCTCCATGGAAAATATTCCCCGAGCAGATTTTTAAACACAACAATTACGTGGAAATTCTTCCACGACTCGACTGTCACTAAACTTAAGTCACTGGTGGATTTGTGACTGCAAAAGTAACCCAAATGACATGACTGCTAATTCTGAATGTTTGAGCTGAGGATGCTCTCCAAGTCAAGACCTCTATGCTCTGTAAAAAGGAATAAGTTTGGTGCATGCTTCAATATTTGGAAGGGTTCTTTTACATGCCTGGCAGGTTACGTAGACGAGATCACACTTTGTCCCAAAATTTTTGTGATACTAGAGTCACATATGTTCTCTGCAAACCTATGCATACTGATGGTTGAGTGATAACAACTATGATGAAAAGATCTGAATGTTGAACAATCAGTCCACTATTCAATTTGATCTATTCCAAGTATAATGAGTTTCAACATTTTTTGTAGTTGTCCATATCAGACTTCTTTTGGGTGGTTAAAATGTTGATTTGCTTGCGTGAGCTTGGAGATCGGCGCCAAACATGTTGTTGGACACTACCTCGACCTGTGCCAAAAAAAAAAAAAATCCTATAATGTTGTCTTTACCCCTGTAATATAATCTTGGTCTCATGTTGATGTTGATATGATAATTATGCTCTTGATAACAGCGTTATAGTGGGGCCACATTCTACTATAGATGAGACCTTGATCTCCTCAAAATGTAGATGCATTTTGAGGGGTAACGTTTGGCTCCATATGGGGATGTGTTCTCTCTTCGAGAGTACATGAGAAACTCAGCATTCTCTATGTATTTGTAGACTAACCTTCCATGCAGTGGGGATGGTTCAATTCACATCCAACGACCACCTTATTACAAACTTGAAATAGAAACAATGCATAATGTGAAAAAGTATCGAATGTAAATGCTCATGCAAGAGCTTTATTCTTCCTACCTACCTACTCTATTAGGTGACAAAATAATATCAAGTGAAATGATACAGCCAATGGAGCCATCTCAGCTCCTCATCAATAACAGAGCCTTTTCCCATGTGTTTGGCCATTAACCAAAACAAGCTCTCATCAAATATGCTGAAAATGTGACCTGCAAATGCCATCAAAGTATGGTTGTCACAAGAAAGTTCATGATGCAAACATAATCCATCCATCAAATTTTCAATCATATAGCACGTCGGAGTACATGCTTCATCAATATAATACTGAAGGGGGCTACAATAAGCAATGGGAATCCCTTCTTTAATCCGACTTTTGTCATTCAAGAGCCTCTCATGAGGCATATCTGCAATACAAGTGTGATTACTTTCAAAATATACATGAGGTAGCTTCTCATCTTCATCATGAAGTTGTTCATAAGCTTGGGACAGCTCAACATCTTCTATCACAGCCGTGTCAGGGGGATGTTCAGAAATATCTTCAAATAAGGGCCCATGTAATGCTTCCTCAATCAGATCTTCAATAATCTATCCTTTAAATTGCTTGCTTTGATCCTCAAGGTGTTCTTCATGGATCTCCTCTTCAAAATCAGGCTGTGTCCTGAGGAGGAGGGCATCATACTTTTTGGCCAACTATTCAATCTCATCAACCGTTCCTTCATGCCAACGAAGGAGAAACTTCTCAAAAAACTTTACCACTGATTCTATGCTTTCGTCCCAAAGGTCACTGAACCAACATTGTGCATCTCCCACAAAAATTGAAGCAAATACAATCATGAGATCATCCTCATGGTAGACCTTGAGATCCACCATCAACTTGCCGAAAGATATCATATAATGGATTGTCAAGTCCTCGTCATTTTCAAAGAACTCTAAAACAATTCTAAGTACTCTTTTATAGCAATCATTAGGAAATCCATGGATACCTGAGAAATCTAGTGGGGTGAAGGATTCGTGCAAGAGAGCATGAAGTCCTTCCATTTTATCATACATATTCTCAAATAATGAAATATTGAATCTGCAATATACATGTAGTCATGCCTCAAATTGAACTGTGGAGTCACCAAGGTGAGCTTGAAAGGCTTCTCATTTATGAGTGTGCTCACCTCTACACCCAAAAAGTCTTCAGATCTGCAAAAGGACAAGGATTTCGTCCCTTTGTGGAGTCACCATGTGAGAATCATAATCTGCAATATGATCTCCCACAAATGTCACTGAAGCATAATCTTCAAAATTCGGGAACTAGACTTTGTCCCCGGCAACGATGCCAAAAATGTTGCCACTCCTAACTGATGTGCATGTGGCAAAGCCCAAAAGTAGGCACATTGACCCGATGGCAACTGCAAAAAGAGCAGCCACTATCACCACGCTCCTCTCTTCACCGCTTCAAGTTGTCTCTTCTTCAACTCAAGGGGGCTTCCCTAAGGTTAGGATCATTAAAGCAGGTGCAATTATGGACAAGGTGAAACGAAGAGGATGCTCCTAGAGAAATAGTTGTAGCCTAGATGTAATAATTGAACGTTGATGAGAAAGATGGAAAGATTATTCCTCACAAATGGACTAGTGTCGATATTCCAAAGGGAGAAATGGAGTCAAAGGACAACCCACGAGGGCCTTGTGTCAATGGTGCAGCTACTAGGTTTGCTTCCTCCTAATTGCAGAAGATGCAATATGAAAACAAAAGATCGATACTACATAATCAAACTTGATTAAATGTAAACATCAATACTCGTGTATGCATGCTAACAAAGGGAAAAGGATGACACTGCTAAGGATTTTCACCTTCAAATAAGATGATAGCATATGTTTATGGTCTCTAACGCAAACATAGAAAGGAAAAAATGCCTTTAGCAACAATCGCTCATTCATACAAGTCCACGCCGCACATCACAGAGATTGCTCAACTGAACAACAATAAAACCCAAAACGATATTTTTTCTATTAAGCTCTGGGGAAAAATCCTCCCAGTTTTTTCATCCATACAATGAAGAATGTTGGCTTCTTTTATAGGCCTAAAAGCCTTTCAAACAATAAAGAGATCATAGATCCACTTTTCTCTCTAAATGATTACCCTTTTCTAAAAATAATAATAATAATAATAATAAAAGAAAAGAAAAAAGTGGGAAATGAATTTAGATCTACTTTTTCCTCCGCTAATGTCTAGGAAAACCATTACATGATTAAAGTGTAACAATTACTTAGGCTACTCCTCCTCATCCAAAGGTAGACGGTCAATGGCACGCTCCAACTTTCAATGTGGCAATATGATAGTGATAACATCAACCTGTGCACAGCTCCAATAACTCATGAAATCATGAAGTTGATCCCACTCGGCTTTTTCGTGGTGGAACTCCTAGTGAACTGCTCGGTTTCCAAAAGAAATATTTATGCTGCACAAGTCACGAACCCAGCGATAGCTGGAAGCCATGATGAGAAATGTTTATGTTTTATCCAAAGCTTGAAACCAATGCATACGGATGGAAATGGAACAGATGTGGGTTTTAACAAGTGGCCATGCTAGCACATCCATGCTATAATGAATAACATGGATAATTTTGGGAGCGAATTTTAGCCTAGTGGGCTATTTTTCCATGTTTTTCTCCCAAAAAAGATTCACCATTTTGCATTTTTTGAAGCCCTGTTTCGCCCAATTTTGATGGGGTAAAATTTTTTCACCCTAAAAATCGCCAAATTATTATATAAACAATATAAAATCCTTGGAAATTAAAATAGTTTTTGAAAAATATCGCCAATCATTTTATAGTTGGTGTTTTAAGAATTGGTAATATTCGCCAACATCTATACACTTTTAAATAAGTATGGTTCCTTAAAATAATCCCTGATGAATAACCCATGGCATTTTAAAAGCCCAATACATAATATGCAAGAGGATGCTAACAAATGCAAACAATTTAGCGAGGATATATCAGCATCATCTCGACGTGGGGCACAAACTCTGCAACTTGGCTGCAAGGAAACATGGGATGGCCCACGACGTGACCAGTGGTCACTTCTGCTGCTTGTACATTAATCCACTAACTTACATACCCCAATCTAAAAAATGATTTTACCAACGCTGCAATACAAAATAAATTGTTGAGCTAGATCAAATGGACATCTACTAACTGCTCAAGATTTCACGCTTCAATGAAGAAAATACAAAACATTTACGGGTTGCTTCCAGACTTTACGTAATAGCAGTTTAGCATTGCAAAAAAACGTGAATTTCATTAATGCAATCAGGTGGAAATCAGTTTGATTGTGAGTCACAATTTTTCTCCACAACAGTTAAATTTCGTCACAATGATGCATTAGGTGTTGATTTCCATGCAATCGGCAGCTGTCTAGTAGATTTTTCTATGCAGAAGGTAATTTTTAGACTGGCCACCAATTTCAAACATTAAACTGGAACTTGGGATTGGTGTATTATATATAGGATGGTCGCCACTTTAACCCACTGAACTGAAACTCAGGCTCGGCATAAGAATGGTACTCCACGAATTCCACTCAGTTTGCGCCATTTTTTATATTCAAGGGTGCACGCCAAAGCCAAAATTGTAAGAGCAGCGTTTGAATTGATGGATATATCCATGCAATCCAAAACCATAGTTTGGTTAGGTGAAAACTGATACCTAGTTCAAAACAGAATTTTTTCCATGGAAAATATTCCCCAAGCGGATTTTTCAACACAACAAATACGTGGAAATCCTTCCACGACTCGACTCTCACTAAAATTAAGTCACATGGTGATTTATGACTGTAAAAGTAACCCAAATGACATGACTGCTAATTCTTAATGTTTGATTTGAGGATGCCCTCCAAGTCAAGATCTCGATGCTCTGTAAAAAGGAATAACTCAGGTGCATGCTTCAAGATTTGGAAGGGTTCTTTTACATGCCTGGCAGGTTACACAGACAAAATCACGCTTAGTCCGGACATTTTTGTGATATTAGAGTCACATATGGGTGCTCACACGAAGTTGGTTCCACTTTTTAGTGCCATTTAAGAAATCAAAAACGCACTTCTGAAGTGTAAATCGAGAACACATATGCGTTATTGATGGTACGTCCGGAATAACACGAGCCTAAACATAAGGCTAAGGTTAGTAAGGAAGTATCGCATATGCGTTCTGTAAAAGTTAAATATCGCAAGTGCGATATATATCACAAGTAGTTGCAATATATATCGTAAGTGCGATATATCGCATATGTGTTCTGTAAAAGTTAAATATCACAAGTGTGATATATATCGCAAGTGTGATATATCGCATATGCGATATGGAAAACTAAAAAAAAACATAGAGGCTGCGGCCCTCATTTCCAATTTGCATAGTGAAGTTTCGGGAGAGCGATAAACCGCATAGGCGATAAACCGCACAGGCGATTTGCGTTTCACCATTTGGAGGTGGCTTGGCTCCAATGGCAGGTAACTTCTCATATCCATTACAATTTGTTTTCAATTCTTTATTGTTTTTCTTAATTTCATAGTTTTTATAATTGTTTAAAACAAATTTAATAAAAAAAATTGAATAAAATCAAAGAATGATAAATTCAAACAATTTGTATTTTTTTGTTTAAATATTAACAGTTAACAGAAATGAGCAAGATAATGTGGAACTTACGAACTCACTATAACCCAGAACCTAACCCAAACATGAACCCAAACCCAAACCCGGAGGGGGAAGAAGATCGAAACTCACAGATTCTGGCGCGTTTGGCATCATTGAGGCGCCTTAGCTCATCTATTAGAGGGGGGGATCATTTGAGACTGTCTTTAGCCGATGCATTGGACACAATAACAAACGCAATTTTCAATGCCCAAGGAGCTCTGTACAACATTAGCTCGTACAGAGAATCTAGGAGGCAATACTACTCTGATGGATTAAGTTATAAAGACATCAAAGACCTAAAGATTACAAAAGACCAATTATTTTCATTATTCTGAGACCCTAGCACCGGATTGGTTCCACCCACCAGTCGAACACACATTTCCATAGACTGGTGTGTGGAATCAAATATAAAGTCCAATTGGATGGATCGTTGGTATATGGTCTTCGATGAAGACCCTCATGGGAATAGGGACATCCCATTTTATTTTCTTAGGAATTTGTATGCAGAATTCATCCTAGGGAAACATGTTAACTATTTCGATATCTTAGGCTTCCAGTGTGTTGGTCATGGGATGCCCCAAGATAGGGAAGGGGACAGGATAGATCCTAACCATGTGCCACGCCCTCCACGCACACCAAAACCCCCTCAGTTGTATCCTCTTGCGGGTCCTATGATTGAGGATACATAGGAGGCCTTATTTGATTTGGCAGATACATTGCTTCAGCATGGTACTAATGTCCAAGGCAATGTAGGCCAAGGGGTTGGCACTTCTAAGGCCGGCCCATCTACAGATCACACAGGAGACGTGGAGCATTCAGAGCGTCGTGTTACTCCACACCCTTGCACATCGTGTGGAGGCATATGCTATGGCCCTGCTTCAGACTTTTGGGACGATGGATTACTTCGATTTGTAAGTCAAATTCATTATTTTCATATTATATTTTGTTTCATATCACAATTTTCAATTGTTTCACAATTTATTTCTATTTAATTATCTAACAAATTATGTGAACAAATATACAGCTGGTGTCCCATGGCACACCAGAGTCGCATAGTCCGTCGATCAATGTTGAGAACATTGATGTTGCTGTCAATATTGCATATGGGTTTGGTTCTTCACCATTAGCGGTAAGAACTATACTTGTTAATTTTTCAAGTTTATTTACATATTTATAGTAGATATTGTAACATTCAATACATCCTAATTTTGATACAACAGGTTTTATGCAGGGTGATCAGGATGAGTACATTGAATCTCAGCCTAGTCCCTCTCATGTAGAGGTATATTCCCAAACACAGGTATTATTTTAAATATGCTTTTAATTATGTTTCGCTTTCTTTGGAAAAATCATTTTTCGTCCATCATGTATATGTCTCATTTTCTTTGTATTATCTAACATAGACATATTTTACGTTATGCAAGCATCCATTGAGCCATTGTTTCTTGAAGAGCACCAAAGTGAGGTTGTTGCTGACCCGCCTCTTCCCCCTCGCTAGGTACATGTATGTTTTGCTTTCTTTGAAAACATCATTTTTCATCCATGTAGTATATATGTCTATGATTCTTTTTATTATTTGAATTTGACATATGTTATTTTATGCAGGATTCTATTGAGGCATCGGTGCTTGAAGAGCACCAAATTGATGACCCACTTATGACGAGCCAGCAAGTACGTTTATGTATCTCTTTCTTTTAATTGTGATTTTAATGATTCAACATGTACTGTTTTAATTTTTTTAAATTGTCTAATTGTATCTTTATCCTTTTGTACGTAGAAACGTGAGTTTGATGAATATGTCCAAAAAGCAAGCTTCTTCACTAGTACAAGTAGAATTCCTTTTCTCTCATTGCTAGTTAATCGATCCACTAGTTACACACCTCCTCACATCCCCCAGGTATATTTATAAATTGCAACTCTTGCTTGTATTTCTTTTTGTACATGCAAGTATCTTTTTCCTTGTTGCCCCCATTGATATGTCTCTTTTTCTTTGTATTATTTGACATTGCAATATATGTTACTTTATGTAGGAATCTATTGAGACAGTGGTCTTGAAGAGCACCAAAGTGAGGTTGTTGTCGACCCACCTCTGATGAGCCAGCAGGTAAGTTTATGTATCGCTTTCTTTGTACGTTTATGTATGGCTTTCCCTGATTTGGTGCTTTCTCTTTGTACGCTTTTGTAGGTTTATGTATCACTTTGACATATGTTACTTTATGTAGGAATCTATTGAGACAATGGTGCTTGAAGAGCACCAAAGCGAGGTTGTCATCGACCCACCTCTTCCCCCCCTCCAGGTGCATGTATGTTTCGCTTTCTTTGGAAACATCATTTTTCGTCCATGTAGTATATATATCTCTGATTCTTTTTATTATCTGAAATTGACATATATGTTACTTTATGCAGGCTTCTAGTGAGGCACCGGTGCTTGAAGAGCACCAAATCGGTGACCCACCTCTGATGAGCCAGCATGTATGTTTATGTATATCTTTTTTTGTATGTTTGTGTATCACTTTCTCTGATTTGGTGCTTGAAGAGACCCAAATCGGCGACCCACCTCTTCCCCCCCAATGTACATGTATATTTGTTGACATTGGCATATATATTCTTTTTAATGCAGCTTGATAGTGAGCAAGTGGTGCTTGAAGAGCACCCAATCAGGGTCGTTGTTAGTGAGGCACCACGACCCACCATTACTTACTCACGTACAATAAATAAAAATGTTATTATATATTGGTTTTGGAATTTGAACAAATGTACATATTTTATAGGTTGGTAAACTAACTTACAAAATTTGGTTTTTCTGCAGTCTCCACTAATTCAACCTATCCTTCTTGTTCAGCGATGGGGATCACCAGTGAGCAGTCAGAAAAGAAAGCTAAACTTCTCCGAAGACATTGGTAGTGGCAACGAAAGGGGGAATAACTAGAATAAATGTATAGGGGGGATACATAGATGTAACTTTTTGTTTTTATACACATAGATGTACATTTTGATCCACTGTCTTGTATTATGGCCATGTGGCATGCCAATTTTTGTAACATTATTTCTATACATATATAATATAAAGCAAGGTTCAAATTTATACATATATGGTTGACTTGATCTTGTAACATGATATGTGTGGCTCACCTATGTGATATAATTATATGTGTGGTTAACATGTGTGCTAACTTATGAATTTCCAATACTTAAAGGAAGAATTTATGACTCATCAACTTTTTAACATTATGGCTATCTTCAACTTTTTAACATCATAACCATACCATACACTACCTAAATTACATACACTAACATCATAACACTAATTCATGCATGCATGTGTAATATACCATATCATTTCCTACAATACCCTATGATACTAACATCATACCATACTAACATACAATAACATACCCTACAATACCCTATGATACTAACATCATACCTTACTAACATACAATAACATACCATAACATAACATACTAACATCATACCATACTAACATACCATACCATTGTAATATACCATACCCTACAATACCATCGTAATATACCATACACCAACATCATAACACTAAGTCATGCATGCATGTGTAATATACCATATCATACCCTACAATACCCTATGATTCTAACAACATACCATACTAACATACAATAGCATACCCTACAATACCCTATGATACTAGCATCATACCATACTAACATACAATAACATACTAACATCATACCATACTAACATACCATACCATTGTAATATACCATACCATACCCTACAATACTAACATCATACCCTACAAACCCTAGTTGGTTTTCAATATGTACATACATCCATGTGTTTCTAGTTCCATCTCATAACTTGTAAAGAGGTGACTAAACCATAGCTCCATGTCATAACTCTAGTTCCCTCTCTTAACTTGTAAATTTCTCACTAAACTCTAGTTCCATCTCATAACTTGTCAACCCTAGTGATAGCATGCAAATTGGTGTTAATGAAACCCTAGTTGGTTTCCAATTTGTACATGTCCATGTGTTTCTAGTTCCATCTCATAACTTGTAAAGACCTCACTAAACCCTAGTTCCATGTCATAACTTGTCAACCCTAGTGGTAGCATGCAAATTGGTGTTCATGAAACCCTAGTTGGTTTCCAATTTGTACATGTCCATGTGTTTCTAGTTCTGTCTCTTAACTTGTAAAGAGCTCACTAAGCCCTAGTTCCATCTCATTATTTGTCAACCCTAGTGATAGCATGCAAATTGGTGTTCATGAAAGCCTAGTTGGTTTCCAATTTGTACATGTCCATGAGTTTCTTGTTCCCTCTCTTAACTTGTAAATTGCTCACTAAACCCTAGTTCCATCTCATTATTTATCAACCCTAGTTGGTTTCCAATTTCTAGTTCCCTCTTTTAACTTGTAAATTGCTCACTAAACCCTAGTTCCATCTCATTATTTGTCAACCCATGCAAAGTGGTATTCATGAAACCCTAGTTGGTTTCCAATTTGTACATGTCCATGTGTTTCTAGTTCCCTCTCTTAACTTGTAAATCTTTCACTAAACCCTAGTTCCATCTCATAACTTGTCAACCCTAGTGATAGCATGCAAATTGGTGTTCATGAAAGCCTAGTTGGTTTTCAATTTGTACATGTCCATGTGTTTCTAGTTCCCTCTCTTAACTTGTAAATTGCTCACTAAAACCTAGCTCCATCTCATTATTTGTCAACACTAGTTGGTTTCCAATTTCTAGTTCCCTCTCTTAACTTATAAATTGCTCACTAAACCCTAGTTCCATCTCATCATTTGTCAACCCATGCAAAGTGGTGTTTATGAAACCCTTGTTGGTTTCCAATTTGTACATGTCCATGTGTTTCTACTTCTGTCTCTCAACTTGTAAATAGCTCACTAAACCCTAATTCCATTTCATAACTTTTCAACCCTAGTGATAGCATGCAAATTGGTGTTCATGAAACCCTAGTTCCATGTGTTTCTAGTTCCCTCTCTTAACTTGTAAATTGCTCACTAAACCCTAGTTCCATCTCATTATTTGTCAACCCTAGTTGGTTTCCAATTTCTAGTTCCCTCTCTTAACTTGTAAATTTCTCACTAAACTTTAGTTCCATCTCATAACTTGTCAACCCTAGTGATAACATGCAAATTGGTGTTCATGAAATCCTAGTTGGTTTCTAATTTGTACATGTCCATGTGTTTCTAGTTCCGTCTCATAACTTGTAAAGAGCTCACTAAACCCTAGTTCCATCTCATTATTTGTCAACCTTAGTGATAGCATGCAAATTGGTGTTCATGAAAGCCTAGCTGGTTTCCAATTTGTACATGTCCATGTGTTTCTAGTTCTGTCTCATAACTTGTAAAGAGCTCACTAAACCCTAGTTCCATCTCATTATTTGTCAACCCTAGGGATAGCATGCAAATTGGTGTTCATGAAAGCCTAGCTGGTTTCCAATTTGTAAATGTTCATGTGTTTCTAGTTCCCTCTCTTAACTTGTAAATTGCTCACTAAACCCTAGTTCCATCTCATTATTTGTCAACCCTAGTTGGTTTCCAATTTCTAGTTCCCTCTCTTAACTTGTAAATTTCTCACTAAACTTTAGTTCCATCTCATAACTTGTCAACCCTAGTGATAACATGCAAATTGGTGTTCATGAAATCCTAGTTGGTTTCTAATTTGTACATGTCCATGTGTTTCTAGTTCCGTCTCATAACTTGTAAAGAGCTCACTAAACCCTAGTTCCATCTCATTATTTGTCAACCTTAGTGATAGCATGCAAATTGGTGTTCATGAAAGCCTAGCTGGTTTCCAATTTGTACATGTCCATGTGTTTCTAGTTCTGTCTCATAACTTGTAAAGAGCTCACTAAACCCTAGTTCCATCTCATTATTTGTCAACCCTAGGGATAGCATGCAAATTGGTGTTCATGAAAGCCTAGCTGGTTTCCAATTTGTAAATGTTCATGTGTTTCTAGTTCCCTCTCTTAACTTGTAAATTGCTCACTAAACCCTAGTTCCATCTCATTATTTGTCAACCCTAGTTGATTTCCAATTTCTAGTTCCCTCTCTTAACTTGTAAATTGCACACTAAACCCTAGTTCCATCGCATTATTTGTCAACCCATGCAAAGTGGTGTTCATGAAACCCTAGTTGGTTTCCAATTTGTACATGTCCATGTATTTCTAGTTCCCTCTCTTAACTTGTAAATTGCTCACTAAACCCTAGTTCCATCTCATAACTTGTCAACCCTAGTGATAGCATGCAAAGTGGTGTTCATGACACCCTAGTTGGTTTCCAATTTGTACATGTCCATGTGTTTTTAGTTCCATCTCTTAACTTGTAAAGAGCTCACTAAACCCTAACCCATATCATAACTTGTCAATCCTAGTGATAGAATGCAAACTGGTGTTCATGAAACCCTAGTTGGTTTCCAATTTGTACATGGCAATGTAATTAAATGTATATTAAACTAAAAACATCAAGAAATGTAAATTTCAACAACTTGAGAGCATGTTATTTTTCGAATTCTATTTGTTGGTGTCTAAAGACACCGTTCTTGGCGCCTCCAATATGTCGCAGATGGTGTTTGTATCCTAGGCACACAAAATGCTAGCCACTAGTAACATCATAAGAAAAAAAAAGAACCCAATGAAAATGTGCAAACATGATTTATAGATAAGTCACCCGAGGTTGTACGATCATGTTTATAGTGTCGAGTATCCTCTAAATAATATTATGTATGTGAACGGTATCGGTCAATCACAGGTTTATTACATTGGGAATAAACTAAGGCTAAATAATTGAAATTGTGCTTTAGAATTCACTTTAAAGGTTAAATAACGCACCTGACAATGCACTCATACAAGTAGGCCATCTAGATCATCTCTGGTGGTGATGGTGTCCATCAATCTTTCGTGCTCTATATGAGGTAGCAAGTATCGTACATGTGACCTATTTTTGTGACCAAGTGTGCGTAGCTTGATGTTTATACCAACTACTAGGTTGGTGAAGTGGTATACAATAGCTCCTAGTCTATAATCCTGGTATACATACCCACCCTTCCTTTTCTGTTGTGCTGCAAGTGTCAAGTACTCCCCTTTTATAACCATCGAGCCAGTTGGGAATTCAATATTTTCATCATTTGTAATAGGTTCGAGAATGGTTTGTTTCCCCTCTAAGCAACGTGCCAACCAATAGCCAGAACCCCATTCATTGTTTTTTGGAGCAACCACTACATATATCTGACCTTTGAAAGGAAATAGGTTGAGTTAACAATACATTTTTTAAATAAGGTCTTTCATTTCTAATTTCTACATAAATTAAATTCTACATAGGTCGAGTAAACAATAACTAAATGCATTTTCTAATTTAGGTACTACTCATGTACTTGCTTGTATGAGATCCAATATGTGATCATAGTCTGTAGAAATATGTGTCTGATCATCTTCCAAATGGTCTATTTCATTAACCCCATTGAAATTGGTGCCAAGTGTCACTCGATCCCATGTATCAACGGTATATGTATACTCACAATCATCCCATTCATCGATGCTACAGGAACTGCAAAAGAAAGCCTTCAATCTTGTCCAAATTTGTAGGGCCGAGTTGTCTGAGCTTCTAATTGAATGAAACTGTCGAGTTCCATGGACTGTGTTCACCCGATGTGTTTGTCATCGGTCCACATTTGTCACCTCCCAGAATATTCTTCGCACTAGGTGTTTCCTTGTTGCTTGTTCTCCCATGACAGATGCACACCATTTCACTATAGATGCAGCGTCTCGAAGGCTAGCACCTGTAAACTTCATCTCTTCCCTTCGAAGGGCAATTTTAATGCATGCACCAACACAATCGTGCTCTCCTTTTTCACGACCAGTTTCAAAGTAGTTCCATACATGTGTCACCTTGTATTTTATGTGCAACAAACACAACCATTCAAATACATGTGCAGTCTTGAACTGTCCATCACAACCATCTGACCAAATGAAATGACGATAAAATGGTATATCCATAACTATCACATGATCATAGAAAAAGAAAAAGCAATGTTGCACGTAATGGATGTCATGGGTCCAGTCGTCACTTACATAGAAGTGACTTTCTTTAAGTATCACACGTTTCTCTTCGTTGCTATCTGGCCCATGTCGATACGTGATATGCACCATTATGCTCACTTGCTCTGAGTGATAGTATTTTTGAATTTCATTTTGTGGTTGTAGGGTGTAATTTTCCGCAAATTCAACCACTAATAGTATTGTTCCGAGAGGGACGGTGTCCTGGCATATTATGAATTGCTCATCTTGCCACTGTTCCATATTGACATGTTGAATATACTGTTGGATCTTTCCACGAAACTCTGAAATAAAATCACATACTTGCCCCTAGTGTAAAAAAATAAACAGTGTTAATAAACCAGATAAAAAAATGTGTACATGAATATTCAACAATTTACCTGTGAAGTCACCAATTTAATCTTCCTGCTTTCTTTCCCATCATGTAGCTGATTTGTCTCATACTAATAGTTCTGCTTCTCGACAATTGCATTCCCGAATGCTTGATCTTCACTTTCATGGATGCAATCAGACCATAATGATAGCCCATCACAATTGTTGCAAGAACCATCTACACATTGTTTTAAGTAATGTGCCTGCCCATCTTGCCTCTGACACATTATACTATGGATGAAATCTCTGGATGACATTGGCGGTACTGTACTTGAGCATTCCTGCACATGGTTAGGATGCAAAAAATGACATATATGTGCAAATGTATGGTAATATAGGTCAAACTCTATGTGGTATCTACAACAACAAGTGTTCCAGATGGTATTGATTCTAACATACCAAGGCTTGCATTTTTCAAAAGATATTTTCCCGAGCCTTAGCTTTAAGTGGGAAACTTTAAACATCTTGAACAGTTGAGTTTGCGTCATGTCAAGATAATGTTTAACATGAGGTTCATTGTTTCTAGAACCCCTACAATGTTTTAACACATCCTTCGTGTTAGAAGAAGGCCTAGTGTTATCATGCCCAAACGTGTGCACTAGGCCCTTAACTGCTTCGACTAACTTCATGTCTTTGCGGGGCAACCTACCGCTAAATTCCCATAATGTTTCCATTTGTCCCTATACATCAAGGTTGTCTCTTCTTAGTGAATATTTTTTTAGTGTCTTTGGATGTAAATGCACAATTTGTGATGTGCATTTAATTAAATGACGTTGTCTTGTGGATCTACATACAATTGATTCAGCCAATACACGACAAGCCACATTACAGTCTTGTGAACGAGTTTTTTCACCAATCGATGTGAATGTAGCAGCAAGATATTTAACAATATGATTACTTGATTCAATATTCTTCATTGTTCTTATGCCTAAATTTCTTATAACAGTTGCCATATTTCTAGATTTAAGCAAAGATAAAAACAATTGGCATTTACCGGCTTCAAATTTGTTATCAAAATATTGTTTCATTATTTGAGAACAATGATGAAGGATAGTGCGTTTTGCCACCTTACCTTCCATGGAAGTCAATTTGCTCTCATCCACTTGTATGCATTTAGGAGTTTTCTTTCATTTTGATGCAAAATTTCTTGCCATTTGAAATGCTGGAGTGATGTTTACATCCACTACAGGATGGCAACTTCGATTAGGAGATTGAACCACAAGCCATGGTTGTTGTTGAGTCACATTTGCATCGGTAGTAACATAATTATTGAACTCTTCACAAGATTTTCCGTTTACTAATGGATCAATAATATCAACTTCCATATAACCATCTTCCTTTAATGTTGCATTATCTTCCTCAGCCTCTACGTCAGGCATCTGTTGAGGGGGAACGGGAAATATTTGCTCATGTAATGAATGCTGACGATTTCTTGAATCTTCCCTCTTTTTTTCTTTTTTATTTTCAGCTTCTTCTAGTGTAAGCACCTTCCTCGCTGACTTTCGACCTCTATTACGTACATTCCCCATTGAAATCCACCCAAACCTGTACAAACTATGGAATTATGTAAGTAATGATTAAATTGCACGTTGAACAGTTCTCTGTGTGCGGGTTCAGAAGAATTATGTCTTTTGCTACACTAAACCTGGCCCACAGCATGCAACCCAACATTTTTTATACAACACATAACGCATATGCGATATAACGCGCCTCTGATTTATCGCATATGCGATATTGATACAATGCTTTTTAATTAACAGGCAAGTTTACATGATCTCCAAAACGCATATGGGATATATCGCATATGCGATTTAGTGCTCACTGAATATGCAACTTGACTGATCTATGCTTATCAAATATTAAAATATTAAATATCAAAAGCATATCAAACTTGGACTGAAATATGTTAAACTTCTATAACGAATAGTATGACTATGACAATGATAATTATGAGGATGATGATGACTATGATTGTGATTATAATGATGATGATGATGATGATGATGATAATGATGATGATGAGGATGATAACTATGATGATAAGGATGAGAATGATGAGGAGGAGGAGTAGGATGAGGATGATGAGGATGAGGATGAGGATGATGATGATGACGATGATGATGACGATGATTAAAATCAAACGCAATGACAATGTTGATTAAAATCATGAATCGTTTGAAACTTTGGCACTATACATGGAGGATGATAAATATTGTTAAGATATATATGTCATTTTATTGAATTTTGGCCATCCATCCTTAATCAAAGATTAAAAGAACCGGACATCCTTAATCAAGGATTAAAAGAACACGATAACTATACCAATGTTGATTAAAGTCACCTATCGCCTATCGATGACTCATCACTAGTGGTTTGCAGTGAGAGCGTATGTTGATCCATCGGTACTCGTTCTGGATTTTTTACATCCAAAAGAGCTACCAAAGAAGCATTCTCGCGGCTTTATAACGTCCTTTGAGCGCTGACATAAATCAATCTTCAATCTCTCTATGAATGTTGCAAATTTTCCCTTGAAGATGAATAGATCGAAGGACGGGAGGAATTATTGTTTTCTTGGATGCACAGCACATGGCTTCATTTAGTGCCCTTGTTTATAGGTGTTTATGACTTCTTGTTTTTTTGGTGCTTAAACACAGTGGTATAAATCCAAGTTTCTGCAACTGTTCTGTTTATTTAATCAATTGTCCAAGGATGTATGTTTCTTTCTCAGTTTGGTTTTGATATTCCACATTTTATATTTATTCAATTATAGTAGATATAGACCATTCTAATTCTCATTATATTTTTGTGTTTTCTTTACACAATAGTCCAAGGATATATATTTCTTTCTCAGTTTTGCTTTGGTATTCCGCACTTTATACTAATTCGACTCTGTCAGCATCCAAATTCTCATTGTATCCTTATGTTTTCTTTCCACTATCCTATTGTATCAACATTTCCTGTATCAAGAATGATATTATATTTTTTGTTTTAAATCTCTTAATTGCTCATAGATTTCTGTAGCCATGCCAACGTGAAGGCCACCGTTCAATTCTGGTAATTCCTAAGCTAGCAGCAATTTAATATTACTGTCACGAGCATAAAGTCTAAGTCCCCTTAAAAAATATGGTAGCGTTGGAATGCCTATGTACATACGTTGAGGGTTAAAACCCTATTTTCTAATTTTTATTTCTCTGAAATGTCTGTGTACATACATTTAGATTAAAATCCTTATTTCTTAATGTTTCTTTGCTTTCTCTAGCATTTGTGTCCATCATAGTGTTGTCTTGTTAACGAAGAAAGAGAGAAAATGATCTGCCCATAGTGTTGTCTTGTGATGATGATGATGAGGATGAGGATGATGATGATGATGATGATGACGACGATGATGATGATGATGACCATGATGAGGATGATGAGGATGATGGTGAGGATGAGGATGATGATGGTGATGAGGATGAGGATGGTGATGATGATGATGATGATGACGATGATGACGATGAGGATGATGATGGTGATGATGATGATGATGGTGATGATGATGATGATGATGATGACGACGATGACAATGAACAATGATGATGATGAGGATGATGCGGATGAGGGTGATGATGATGATGACGATGATGATGATTAGGATGATGATGATGATGACGACAATGATGATGAACAATGATGGTGATGATGATGATGAGGAGGAGGATGACTATGATGATGATGATGAGGATGAGGGTGATCATGATGATCATGATGACAACGATGATGATGATGAGGATGAGGGTGGTGATGATGATGATGATGGTGAGGATGATGATGATGACGATGACGATGATGATGAACAATGATGGTGATGAGGAGGAGGAGGAGGAGGAAGACTATGATGATGATGATGAGGATGAGGGTGATGATGATGATGATGATGATGACCTTGATGATGATGAGGATGATGATGGTGATGATGAGGATGATAATGATGATGATGATGATGATGATGATGATGATGATGATGATGCTGAACAATGATGGTGATGAGGAGGAGGAGGAGGATGACTACGATGATGATGATGAGGATGAGGGTGATGAGGAGGAGGAAGAGGATGACTACGATGATGAGGAGGAGGAGGAGGGTGACGAGGAGGAGGAGGAGGAGGAGGATGACGATGACGATGATGATGAACAATGATGGTGATGATGATGACGATGATGATGACAATGACGACGACGATGATGATGAGGATGAGGATGAGGATGAGGATGATGATGATGATCCTCCTGGTCATCATCGTCATCATCCTCATCATCATCACCATCATTGTTCATCATCATCGTCATCGTCATCATCATCATCATCATCATCCTCATCATCATCACGATGATGATGAGGAGGATGATGATGATGATGATGATGATGATGATGATGATGATGACGATGACGATGATGATGAACAATGATGGTGATGATGATGAGGAGGATGATGATGACTATGATGATGATGATGAGGATGAGGGTGATGATGATGATGAGGTTGATGATGATGACCATGATGATGATGAGGATGATGATGGTGATGATGACCATGATGATGACGATGAGGATGAGGGTGATGATGATGATGAGGAGGAGGAGGATGAGGATGATGATGGTGATGATGATGATGATGATGAGGATGGTGATGACGACGATGATGACGACGATGATGACGATGAGGATGATGATGGTGATGATGATGATGATGACGACGATGATGACGATGACGATGAACAATGATGTTGATGAGGGGGATGAGGATGAGGGTGATGATGATGCTGCTGATGATGATGATAATGATGAGGATGATGATTATAATGATGATGATGACGACGATGATGATGAAAAATGAGGGTGATGATGAGGAGGAGGAGGATGATGACTATGATGATGATGATGAGGATGGGGGTGATGATGATGACAATGATGATGATAAGGAGGATGAGGGTGGTGATGATGATGATGATGATGATGACAATGAAGATGACGATGACGATGATGATGAACAATGATAGTGATGAGGAGGAGGAGGAGGAGGATGACTATGATGATGATGATGAGGATGAGGGTGATGATGATGATGATGTTGATGATGATGATGAGGATGATGATGGTGATGATGAAGATGATGATGATGACGATGAAAAATGATGGTGATGATGAGGAGGAGGAGGATTATGACTATGATGATGGTGAGGAGGAGGAGGAGGATGACGATGACGATGACGATGATGATGAACAATGATGGTGATGATGATGACGATGATGATGAGGATGACGGTGATGATGATGATGATGATGATCACCATAATCATCCTCATCGTCGTCATCATCATCATCATCATCATCATCATCATCTTCATCCTCATCATCATCCTCATCATCGTGATGATGAGGATGATGATGATGATGATGACGACGATGATGATGAACAAAGATGGTGATGAGGAGGAGGAGGATGATGATAACTATGATGATGACGATGAGGATGAGGGTGATGATGATGATGATGTTGATGATGATGACATTGATGATGATGATGGTGATGATGACCATGATGATGATGATGAGGATGAGGGTGATGATGATGATGATGATGATGATGATGAGGATGAGGATGATGATGGTGATGATGAGGAGGAGGAGGAGGAGGATGGGGATGACGATGATGACAATGAGGATGATGATGGTGGTGGTGATGATGATGACGATGACGATGATGATGATGACAATGAACAATGATGATGATGATGATGATGATGACGATGATGATGAACAATGATGGTGATGATGAGGAGGAGGAGGATGATGACTATGATGATGAGGATGAGGATGAGGGTGATGATGATGATGATGATGACAATGATGATGTGATGAGGATGAGGGTGGTGGTGATGATGATGAGGATGAGGATGATCATGATGATCATGATGATGACGATGACGATGACGATGATGATGAACAATGATGGTGATGAGGAGGAGGAGGAGGATGACTATGATGATGATGATGAGGATGAGGGTGATGATGATGATGATGTTTATGATGATGACCATGATGATGATGAGGATGATGATGGTGATGATGAGAATGATGATGATGATGATGATGAGGATGATGATGACAATGACGATGAACAATGATGGTGATGATGATGGCGATGATGATGAGGATGATGGTGATGATGAGGAGGAGGAGGAGGAGGATGATGATGATGATGATGACGACGATGATGACAATGATGAACAATGATGGTGATGATGATGAGGAGGAGGAGGATGAGGATGAGGATGAGGATGATGACGATGAGGATGAGGAACAATGATGATAGGTTTAGTTGAAACTTTGCTTTGATTTTATTTTCAAGCATTTGCAATGGAATGGTGATGATGAACAATGATGAGGAGGAGGAGGAGGAGGATGACAATGATTATGATGAGGATGATGACTATGATGATTATGATGATGATGATGATGATGATGATGATCGCGATGACGATGATGATCAACAATGATGGTGATGATGATCATGATCATGATGACTATGGCTATGATGATGATTATGATCATGATGACGATGATAGAAATGATATTTTCCCCGCTTACTATAAATACTAATTACTAAATCTTGAAAACCATTGAAATATTTAATACACATATAAACACTCATTAGACTGATGGCCACACACTTGTTTGAATATTCTTGGTACCAAAGGATCTGTTCTATTCTATGGACTGTACATTTGCAGACATCGATGAACAACCGTCCACCCCTCATATCTCTCCTGTCCTCCTCCCCACCTCATATATCTCCCATAACCATCCCTCCCTTCCCCTTATATTTCTCCTCCCTTCATCCCCCCAATATATGTCCCCTACCCATCCCTCCCTCCCATGATTCCCTCTACACCTTCCTCTCCCTCCTTTGACTCCCCCCCCCTCTTAACCAATATAATGTTGGGCCATGAGCCACCCCATAGACCGTATGGATGGAATATTGGGAGTCTTAACGGTATTATAATGGGATGAGCATGCCATTGAGTATTTTTTACTCCCGTACCAAATTAGTTAAGAAAAAATGCATTTTTTAAAATTAAAAAAATTGACGGGAATAAGGTTTGGCATTATGTTCGGAAATAGCTTCGGACTACCGAACCTATTGGCTAGGACAAATAAACCAGGGCTATTGCTTGTCTTTTAGAACTCTATCAATATGCTTAGTTTAGATGGCATGTTTTGCTATGACAGACACAATTTTTTTATGAAAATTTAGAATATTGTAGAGTACAATCTTACGATTCTAAATATGTAATTTTTTCCTTCAAAACTATATTTTATTTATTTATAATTATTTTTCTAAATGACACACGTCAGTTTTCGAAAATAGATACATCGATTGTTTTTTATATAACTTTTGATTTCCATCACCATTTCCCAAGAAAACTATATGGTGCACTAGACAATTTCAAGCTCTACGATCGTATATATATAAATCAAGGCCCTTTCATTAATTTTTGCCCCTAAAGTGTTGCACCCGCACATAACGCTTTCATTTCGAGCTTTTGTGACTTCAATAATTAATAATAATAAAATAATTCATGAAAAATTATGAATAAATAGTGTTGCACTAGGCCCATATTTCCTTTATATGTTTGCAAGATTTTATCCCAAATTGACATCATTTACCTCATATATTGCTGCACCCGCACAAACATATAAGTTAAGATGTGCTGAAAATTTGAAAACCCAATTTCACGGAAACTAATTTTATAATCATTGACACACATTTTTTCTACATAAATGCTATATATTATGAAAGTTGATTCAATTACCTATATTTTGTCTTTTCAGTTCATCTTCAAATACACTAGGGAAGTACCCCTAACTGTCACCTAAAGTCAGAGTTTCCAAGTTTTTCCAGTATTATGTGGCATTTAAAGTGTCTTTAAAGGAGTCCATGATTGTGCATCAGCCCATATGTTCTCTTCGAACCGATGCATACTGATGGTTGAGTGATAACAACTATGATGAAAAGATCTGGATGTTGAACAATCAGTCCACTCTTCGGTTTGATCTATTACAAGTATAATGAGTTTCAACATTTTTTGCAGTTGTCCATATTAGACTTCTTTTGGGTGGTTAAAATGTTGCTTTGCTTGCCTGAGCTTGGAGAGCGGTGCTAAACATGTTGCTAGACACTACCTCGACCTATGCCAAAAAAAAGAAAAGAACTTCTGTAATGTTGTCTTTACCCCTGTAATATAATCTTGGTCTCATGTTGATGTTGATATGATCATTATGCTCTTGATAACAACATTATAGTGGGATCACATGCTACTATAGCTGAGACCTTGATCTCCTCAAAATGTAGATGCATTTTGAGAGGTAACAGTTGGCTCATAAAATAAAAAATTAAAACCAAATAGAAGGTAATTAATAATCAATGTCAACTTATAAAATAAAAAAATTAAAACCAAGATAAATACATTTAAACTTACATGTAATTTTTTCCAAAATGTAAAAAAGTTAAGATAAAAAAAAAATTACACCTTAAGAAATTGGATCCCTTTCTGTGCTTGGTAGATCCAAGTTTAAGATGAATGTTGGTGGTAAGCTCATTACCAACTATGAATACAACAATTATTATAAAATATACGGATAGCATATATTTAGAAAGAAAAATAGTTTTCATCTTTCTTTTCTTTGCTTTCTTGTTCTTTTCACTCTAATTCTTAAAACCTTAAAAACCAATATTAATTTTAAACACAACTTAATTGATAACTAATAGATATTGTGATTGTGATTAGAGTATGGCACGGTATATTTATATTTTCTAATCAAGTAAATATATTGTTGGTTTAGTTTAAGCTAACACTTTGTAATAGTTTTTAAAGCATTTGGTATATAATATGCGGGAAGAGTATTAAAAATTCTAATCATAGTTTGATGTTGTATGGCTTACTACACAACTCTTATTAAATTGTAGATTATGCATGTTAATTTTATATTAGTTAAATCAATATGAGGTAGAATGGATTCAACTTTGTATTCAAATCATCTTTATATATTAATTATAGTTAATAAGAAGAAGAAACATTACACCTTGTAAGTTAAAAATTATTTTAATAGTTTTTATTTATAGAATGATCTCTTTAATGTATTCACTCGTGATTTTGTAAACTAGAAAGATCATAAAAAAAAACACACAACTTTCATAAGTTTTTAAATAGTCTCTTATTTTTTGTATTCAAATCATCTTTATATATTAATTATAGTTAATAAGAAGAAGAAACATTACACCTTGTAAGTTAAAAAGTATTTTAATAGTTTTTATTTATAGAATGATCTCTTTAATGTATTCACTCGTGATTTTGTAAACTAGAAAGATCATAAAAAAAACACACAACTTTCATAAGTTTTTAAATAGTCTCTTATTTTATGAAGGATCTATTTTTAGCAATGATTTCTATCTTTTGGTAATTAAAAAAAAGTATGGAAAGTGGTAGAGACTAACATAGATCTTTATTATAACTCTGGCTTAATAAGGCATCGAGGGCGTCAAATATTTCGAGGTGAAAACCCTTTTTAAAGTCCTAAACTTGGGGAAATGTTTGCACCTCAAGGGATTTAATCTCTCTCGTTGCTTGGTAGAGTCATAGTTAATATGGATCTGTGTTGATTCCAATTGGAATGGATGCAACAAAACAATGTTGCTTAAAAACAAAATTACCACATTGAAATCATCTCATCCAAAATTAAAGCTTAAAAAAATACACAACCAAAATAGTGAATAGTATTAAAGTAATAATCATATTCAATGATAATAAATGTGAAAGAAGTCAATGAAATTTAATGATGAATTATATATATATATATATATATATATATATATATATATATATATATATAACGGGATCCCCCACTGGGTGGTTCAGGAGCAAAACTTTACCTACCAAACAACCAGAAGATCCAAGCTAAATTTGCACCAGTCCATTGCACAAATAACAAGGCTGAACTTGCAGCACTACATTTGGTTCTCGAACTAGCTCTAAACCATAACATAACTCAAATACAAGTCTTTGGGGACTCAAAGATGGTGGTGGACTGGGTTAATAGGAGGATCCAAAGAAATGCCCCTCACCTGCAGCGGTTTCTCAATGCGATCAGAAGGTTACTGGAATTATTCTCAAGCTTTAGTATTGCCCATGTATATCAAGAATTGAATTCTGAAGCAGACAGACTATCCAAACTGGCCCTTCTATTGGAGCTAAGCAAGATAGAAACAATGGATTTTGCAGGCAATTAAATGTGACAGACAGAAATGAAAAGAACACGTACTACAGACTGACGAAAAACATTGTGAATTTTGTGAGATGGTGTATTTTTGTAAATATTGAACTTATGGCAAAATACATGATGAAGAAAGGATTCTGGTTCTTCTTTAATGAAAGTTCCTCTGTAACAGTTTTAAAAGCCATCCTTTATTTAGAATGGCAAATATTTTCCTATTGGAATATATATATATATAAAACAAAGTGATCAATCTCAATATGTATTTTTTTATTTTCTTAAAGGCACTCCGGCCTCCTTTGTCGTCTTCTCATATTGATCATATGTGAAAGGAGGTTGAGTTTGAACACGATTCGTCCTTGATTTGATATATTGTTGTAAATGTGATACCATGTCTCTCTTTATTTCAAAATATTTATTGGTGATTTCTTCAATGTTAATCCTTATGACTAATGGATTGTCAAACCCCAAGCAAGTTTCAATGGAAATTTTCATCATTTGCACTATTCTAACATTTTCTTCTATGAAAATTAATGATGAATTACATGTATATTTAATGGAATGATATCATATTGTAAAATTTAATATGAGTGAATTCATTGCATCTTAACAAAACTATTAGATCATATTGCATTTGTCTATGCACCAATTTTAAATTAGAAGAATGTTAGATTTGAATGCAAATCTTCATCTAAATATATCGATCAATAGACCATAGATTCCCTTCATTGTAAGCAGTGCATATTAACAATACTAAGAAATAGCATTTATGTAATCAAAGCAATACAACAAAATTTAATTACTAAATTCTCACATTAAAATATTAGATGTCAATATATAGTCAAATTAGGCTTTTGACTATTTAATTGTGGTGATTCTATCTACTCGTCTAACTATGGTAGTTGAATCAAATTAGGGTTTTGACCTTTAGCTTAATGATATCATACAAAATGGTCATAATTGATGGATCAATTGCAAAATCTTTGGATCCAACAATGACCTCACGAATAAATCATAGATGTCATTTAACTCAAGAAACTATGGTGATTCTATCTACTCAACTAAATGTGGTAGTTGAATTGGTTTAGTGTTTTGACAATTTAACTGAATGATATCATACAAAATGTAATATCACTAAAATCAAAATTGCATCTTAACCATATTATTTGATCATATTGCATTTCCCAATGCACATATTTCAAAATCGAGGGATGTTAGATCATAATACAAATCAGGCAAAATTTCCATACATATTTAAAAACTTATATAATGAAAATCTTAACAATTCTTAAAATATCAACCATAAAATATTTGGCAATATTTTTCTAAAAATATTTCAATTTCTAAGGATTTTGAATAGTTTATATAATAATCTAGTGATTTTTAGAGTGGACACATTTTAACCCAACAAAATTGGGGGAAACAAGGCTTTAAAAAATGCAAATGGATGAATCGTTTTTGGAAAAAAAACATGGAAAATATTTGATGGGCTAAATTTGGCCCCTAAAGTTTTCTTGACACAAATCCCCATCTAAATACATAGATTAATGGATCATAGATGTCCCTCGATGTAACTAAATCAAATTAGGGTTTTGGTCATTTAAGAGAGGTAATTCTATTTATTAGTAGTAATTACCACATTATAATATTAGATGCCAATATATAGTGAAAACACTAAGTAAATCATATTATGGTTTTTAGACTATTTAAGTGTGGTGATTATTATTTAATTATCGTGATTCTATCTGTTGGACTAACAATTGTTACTACATTAAACTAAGGTTTTTACTATTTAACAGTGGTAATTCTATCTACTTTGAATTTATAAAAGTTTCACATTAATATCCTCCTTTAATGGTTAATCTACTAACTACACCAAGTTTCTTTCCAAATTTTGTCTACAATGACTAACTATGATAATTGAATTAGATTAGGGTTTTGACTATTTAACTAATTATATCAATACTATTAAATCATATTGCACTTCCCAATGCATAGAGTTCAAATTAGATAGATGATAAATCATAATGAAAATGTCCATCTAAAGACAGATCAATAGATAGCAATACCCCTAGTGTAACAATGCATCTTAATAATACTAAAAAATGAACATTTTGAAATCAACACAATGCAAAAGTGATATGATACAAGATGTACTATTAATGAACTCAATGCATTTTAACAATATTATTAGATCACATTGCATTTCTCAAATGCATATATCTTTCCATTACGTAATTGTACCTAGCAATTTACCTAATTATTAATTAATATGTATTTATTACAATTTACTAATATCTAATTTTGTTTCATTATTAACTTAACACTATATAATTCAATATATCTTCCATTATAAATGTGTAGGGACCAACTTTTTCAATTATTGTTTTATTATTAACTTAACACTATATAATTCAATATATCTTCCATTATAAATTTGGAGGGACCATTTTTTCCAATTTGGATTCCTCTTGTAAACAATAACAAATAAATCCTACAAATAGAAATAAACATGCATTCACTAATTAATTATGGAGTAAAACACTTGCAATTTACCTAATTATTGATTAATTTGAAATTATTACAAAACTAATTTCTAAATCATTGTTTTATTATTAACTTAACAATACATTATCCAATGTATGTTTTATTTGAAATCACTAAACCCTAGTTCCATCTCATAACTTGTCAACCCTAGTGATAGCATGCAATGTTGTGTTCATGAAACCCTAGTTGGTTTCCAATTTGTGCATGTCCATGTGTTTTAAGTTCCGTCTCTTAACTTGTAAAGAGCTCACTAAACCCTAACCCATATCATAACTTGTCAAGCCTAGTGATAGCATGCAAACTGGTGTTCATGAAACCCTACTTGGTTTCCAATTTGTACATGCCAAATGTAATTAAATGTATATTAAACTAAAAACATCAAGAAATATAAATTTCAACAACTCGAGAGCATGTTATTTTCCGAATTATATTTGTTGGTGTCTAAAGACACCGTTCTTGGCGCCTCCAATGTGTCGTAGATGGTGTTTGTATCCTAGGCACACGAAAGGCTAGACATTAGTAACATCATAAGAAAAAAAAGAGAACCCAATGAAAATGTGCAAACATGATTTATAGATAATTCACCCGAGGTTGTACGATCATGTTTATAGTGTCCAATATCCTCTGAATAATATTATGTCTGTGAATGGTATTGGTCAATCATAGGTTTATTGCATTGGGAATAAACTAAGGCTAAATAATTGAAATTGTGCTTCATAATTCACTTTAAAGGTTAAATAATGCACCTGACAATGCACTCATACAAGTAGGCCATCTGGATCATCTCCGGCGGCGATGGTGTCCATCAATCTTTTGTGCTCTATATGAGGTAGGAAGTATCGTACATATGACCTATTTTTGTGACCAAGTGTGCATAGCTTGATGTTTATACCAACTACTAGGTTGGTGAAGTGGTATACAATAGATCCTGGTCTATAATCTTGATATACATACCCACCCTTCCTTTTTTGTTGTGATGCAAGTGTCAAGTACTCCCCTTTTATAACCATTGAGCCAGTTGGGAATTCAATATTTTCATCATCTGTAACATGTTCGAGAATGGTTTGTTTCCCCTCTAAGCAACGTGCCAACCAATAGTCAGAACCCCATTCATTGTTTTATGGGGCAACCACTGCATAATATATATGACCTCTGAAAGGAAATAGGTTGAGTTAACAATACATTTTTTAAATAAGGTCTTGCATTTCTAATTTCTACATAAATTAAATTCTACATAGGTCGAGTAAAAAATACATAAATGCATTTTCTAATTTAGGTACTACTCATGTACCTGTTTGTATGAGATCCGATATGTGATAATAGTCTGTAGAAATATGTGTCTGATCATCTTCCAAATGGTATATTTCATTAACCCCGTTGTTATTGGTGCCAAGTGTCACTTGATCCCATGTATCAACAGTATTTGTATACTCACAATCATCCCATTCATCGATGCTATAGGAACTGCAAAAGAAAGCCTTCAATCTTGTCCAAATTTGTAGGGCCGAGTTGTCTAAGCTTCTAATTGAATGAAACTATCGAGTTCCATGCACTGTGTTCACCCGATAGGTTTGTGATCAGTCCACACTTGTCACCTCCCAGAATATTCTTCGCACTAGGTGTTTCCTTGTTGCTTGTTCTCCCATGACAGATGCACACCATTTCACTATAGATGCAGCATCTCAAAGGCGAGCACCTGCAAACTTCATCTCTTCCCTTCGAAGGGAAGTTTTAATGCATGCACCAGCACCATCGTCCTCTCCTTTTCCATGACCAATTTCAAAGTAGTTCCATACATGTGGCACCTTGTATTTTATGTGCAACAAACACAACCATTCAAATACACGTGCATTCTTGAACTGTCCAGCACAACCATCTGACCAAATGAAATGACGATAAAATGGTATATCCATAGCTATCACATGATCATAGAATAATTTAAAGAAATGTTCCACATAATGGATGTCATGGGTCCGGCCGTCACTTATGTAGAAGTGATTTTCTTTCAGTATCGCACGTTTCTCTTCATTTCTATCTAGCCCATGTCGATACGTTGTATGCACCATTATGCTCACATGCTCTGAGTGATAGTATTGAATTTTTATTTAATTTTGTGGTTGTAGGGTGTACTTTTCCGCAAATTCAACCACTGATAGTATTGTTCCGAGAGGGAAGGTGTCCTAGCATATTCTGAATTGCTCATCTTGCCATCGTTCCATATCGACATGTTGAATGTATTGTTGGATCTTTCCACGAAACTCTAAAATAAAATCACATACTTGCACCTGGTGTAAAAAAATAAATAGTGTTAATAAACCACATAAAAAAATGTGTACATAAATATTAATATGTCAATATTCAACAATTTACCTGTGAAGTCACCAATTTAATCTTCCTGCTTTCTTTCCCATCATGTAGCTGGTATGTCTCATACTGATAGTTCTGCTTCTCGACAATTTCATTCCCGAATGCTTGATCTTCACTTTCATGGATGCAATCAGACCATAATGATAGCCCACCACAATTGTTGCAAGAACCATCTACACATTGTTTCAAGTAATGTGTCTGACATATTGCCTCGGACACATTATGCTATGGATGAAATATCTAGATGACATTGGCGGTACTGTACTTGAGCATTCCTACACATGGTTAGGATGCAAAAAACGACATATATGTGCAAATGTATGGTAATATAGGTCAAACTCTATGTGGTATCTACAACAGCAAGTGTTCTAGATGGTATTGATTCTAACATACCAAGGCTTGCATTTTTCAAAAGATCTTTTCCCTAGCCTTAGCTCTACATGGGAAACTTTAAACATCTTGAATAGTTGAGTTTGTGTCATGTCAAGATAATGTTTAACATGAGGTTCATTGTTTCTAGAACCCCTACAATGTTTTAACACATCCTTCATGTTAAAAGAAGGCCTAGTGTTATCATGCCAAAACATGTGCACTAAGCCCTTCACTGCTTCGACTAAATTCATGTCTTTGCGAGGCAACCTACCGCTAAATGCCCATAATGTTTCCATTTTTCCTTCTACATCAAGGTTGTCTCTGTTAGATTTTTATCATTCAAGCTAGCATTATATTAGGATCTTTAACTGAGAGAATAACAAGCACAACAATCAAACACAAGAGATAATGAACACAATGTTTTTGGAGAGAACCCCACAAATTCCTCAGAGATAGAATCAGAACCAAAAGTAAAACCCCAAAATAGTAAGATGATCTCCCGACAGCAGTAGTCTCTTTCTTTTATCCCCAGCAACTTCTTCTCCCTCAGCTATGTGCTACAACTAAGTGTGAGTTAGCGTGTGATAAATAGAGAGGCTCACTCTCTATTTATACTAATTCCTAACTTGACAACAACTCACTAGGGCTGACTTCTCTAGGAGAGTCTAATAACCCTAGGGCCCCGCAACTACATGGAATTTAACCCTTGATCAACAGGAGGGTTACCCACAATGACTTGACATGACTTGTTTACATTATTGAATCTCCCGATAGGAACATCGGGGCATGACATGACTCAGATACATTATAGACACTTCCCGAAATAAACATCAGGGTATAATACATAAGATATATGGATGAATACATTCCGAAGTTATAAATACATCAACACTCCCTCTTAACTAGGAAGGTATTCTCTCGACACAATTTTTTAGCACTGGTCTTCTTCTCTGTATCAACTAGATCATCTTGTCATCTTCATCTTGGATCTAAATCATCATCACTGGATCTGGATCATCATTGGATCTAGATCATCATCACTGGATCTAGATCATCACTCGATATGGATCATCACGGGGACATCATCACTGGATCTGGATCATCACTAGGTCATCATCATAGGTGCTATCTCATGATTCTTCTCATCACAGGAAATTATACAGAGTCAACCCTTTTTCATGCTGGTTGTAGGCCTAGCCTCCATGTAGGTCTTCTTCAGCGCTTATATCTGACCCTAAGTCAAAATGGTCAGCACTCACATCTGACCATAAGAGGAACACATCCAACACCATGTCAAAAAGGCATGACACTTACATTCACCAGCATGATAGGACACAACTACTATCATCTGTGAAAAGGCATGGCACTCATGATCCACCAGCATGGTAGGACACACCTACTACCATCTATGGAAAGGCACAACACTTACAATCACCAGCATGGTATGACACACCTACTACCATCTGTGAAAAGGAACGACACTCACATCCACTAGCATGATAGGACACAACTACTATCATCTGTGGAAAGGCACATCACTTACAATCAACAACATGATAGGACACAACTACTATCATCTATGAAAAGGCATGGCACTCACATCCACCAGCATGGTAGGACACACCTACTACCATCTGTGGAAAGGCACATCACTTACAATCACCAGCATGGTAGGACACACCTACTACCATTTGTGAAAAGGCTCAGCACTCACATCCACCAGCATGATAGGACAAAACTACTATCATCTATGGAAAGGCTCGGCACTCACATCCACCAGCATGATAGAACACACCTACTATCATCTGTGGAAAGGAATTGCACTTACATCTGATCATGTGGGAACCAATCCTACAGTCACATCATAATGGCCCTCAGCCCTAAGCTGAGGATTCCTGGTAACAGACCAAGTACCTCCATTCTCCCAGAGAATGGAATTCAACACTTATATATGATCATGTAGGAACCAATCCTACAGTCACATCAGAATGGCTCAACACTCATATCTGACATGGAAGGAACCAATCCTCTCACCATGACAGAATGGCTCAGCCCTTACATATGACCATGGAAGGAACCAATCCTCTCACCATGTCAAAATGGCTCATGGACTCATCACTTCCCCTTGGGGGAAACCTCAATCTAGAGAACACCAAGCTTCTCCCTAAAGTACTCAAACTTCACTCTGGCCAATGGCTTCGTCAACACATCATCTATATGTTCGTCCGTCGCAACATACTGGAGCTTCACTGCTCCTCTCTGCACCATATCACTGATGTAGTGATACTTGATCTCGATATGCTTGGACTTGTCATGGAACACCGGGTTCTCCGACAACTTCACACAACTATGGTTGTCGCAATATATACAAGTAGCATCCAACTAGAGATCAAATAAATCAGATAGTAGCTTCCTCAACCATACTACCTCGTAACTAGCTAAACAAGTTGTGACATACTCTGCTTCAGCTCTACTTAGTGCCATGCAAAACTGTTTCCTGATAAACCAAGAGATCACACCTGATCCCATACTGAAGCAGCACCCTGAAGTGCCCTTCCTATCGATGGTACTACCTGCCCAATCTCAATCAACATAACCCTCCAGGTTAATCTTCTGATTCACCTCATACTTGAGCCCATAATCAACTGTACCCGTTAGGTACCTCAGAATATGCTTTGCAACAATCAAGTGAACATGTCTCGGATCTATCAAGAACTGGCTCAAGGTGTTTATAGCAAAGTAAATATCTGGTCTCGTATTCGTGAAGTACACCAAGGACTCAATCATCTGACGATACATCGTAGCATCAACCGACCTGATGAATCATCGCTCAATAACTTCAGGTTCGATGCCATAGGTGTGGTCATGGCCTTGCAATCCTTCATCCCGAATCTCTTCAGGATCTCTACTGCATACTTCCCTTGTCCGAGGAAGATTCCATCCACATTCTGCCACACCTCCATGCCTAGAAAATAGTGCATCAGACCCAAGTCCTTCATTTCAAACTTGGCAGTAAGATTCCTCTTTGTATCAGCAATCAACCCATCCATACCTGTTACAAACAAATCATCTACATACAGTAGGAGTATCACTGGGTTACCATCTTCAACCTTGTAGTAAAGGTTGGAATCTTCTTTACTCTTGGTAAAGCCCAAACTGGATAGAAAGTTGTCAATTATGTTGTACCATGTCCTAGGTGCCTGTTTCAAACCGTATAGGTCTTTCTTCAATTTACACACATGAGACTCCCTATCATGTGTCTCAAAACCGACTGGCTGGTCCACATACACTTCCTCTTCCACTACACCATTCAAGAAAGCAGTCTTGACATCCATCTAGTGTATCTTCCATTTCATCACTGCAGCCAGAGAAAGTACTGATCTGATGGAAGTGTATCTGGCTACAGGTGCAAAAGTTTCTTCATAATCTATTCCTTATTTCTGGGAGAAGCCATGAGCCACAAATCTTGCTTTATATTTCTCTATGCTACCATCTGCAACATGCTTGATCTTGTAGATCCATTTGGAAGTTACAACAGACTTCCCTTCTGGTCTTGGGAAAATATCCCAGACATCATTCTTCATGATCGATTGATACTCTTCGATCATAGCATCCTTCCATTCTTTCCTTTATGCTGCTTCTTCATAGTTGGAAGGTTCTTTATCGATGAAGTCACATAATAAGGCTACATACCTGGAGCAGGACCTGGTCCTTTTTCTTTCTCTGTGATTTTCTTCTGGATCCCCATATATTTCTACACCTTGGATAGCTTCTCGTACCCAAGCAGGTTTCCTCTTGTGAGGATTATTCTCCTAAGGTGGATCTACAGGTTCTTGATGTTCTTCTAATTCTCGTTCTTCTTCTTGAATTTATTTATTCATGGTTGTGTCATGAATTCTGGGTGCTTCTGTTTCTTCAGGTTCTTCAGCAGGTCCCTTTCTGGATTTGTTGTAAGTTGAGTCTTCGTCAAATGTTATGTCCCTACTGATGTCGATACTCTTGAATCCTGGGAAGTATATTATGTAATCCTTCGAGCTTTCAGAGTATCCCACAAATATACCCTTCCTTCCTTAAGGATCTAGATTTGTCCTATTTTCTTTCGGAATGTGTATGTATACTGGATAGCCGAATATTCTAAGGTGGTTGATTACTAGTGTCTTGCCGGAGAAGACTTCTTCAGGGGTCTTCTTCTTAAGTACTCTGTTTGGAGTACGGTTCTGTACATATACCGTGGTTCTGGTAACTTCTGCCCATAGATGCATAGGAAGATCTTGATCATGAAGCATGGCCCTTGCGGCTTCCATAATCGTTCTATTCTTCCTTTTAGCAACCCCATTCTGTTGTGGATTATATGGAGTTGTTAACTCCCTCTTAATCCCTGAATCTTTGCATAATGCTTTGAATTCATTTGATGTGAATTCTCCCCCATTATCTGATCAAAAGTTTTTGATCTTCTTTTTTGTATGGTTCTCGATCAAGGCTTTGAATTCCTTGAAATTGCTGAATACTTCATATTTTTTCTTCAAGAAGTATATCCATGTCTTCCTAGAAAAATCATCAATAAAAGAAACATATTATACATACCCTCTTAATTAACTGGATGACATAGGACCGCATACATCGGAGTGAATGATTTCCAAGATTCCTTTTGCCTTGCTCTCACTACTTGGAAATGTCTTCTTTGTGTTATTTCCTTTCACACATCCTTTGTAGACACCGTAATGTTTTGACTGGATTTCTGGAAGTCCTTAAACATCTTTGCTTGCAAGAGGTAGTTCTCTGTAGTGGACATGTGCAAGCCTTCTATGCCAAAGTTCATTTGGCTCTATTGTTTCATCGATCAAGGCTTGTTTTGGATGGCCCTTCAATTTGTATAGACCTCCCTCTTGTTCCCCAACTACTACTGCATCATCAATAGTCTTTCATTTTGGCCACATGAGAAATTGGCCATCCACAAATGCAACCCTCATGCCTTTTGCATCCAATGCAGATATGGAGAGGAGGTTCTTCTTTACTCCTGGTACAAACAATACATCCTTCATCGTCATAGACTTTTCAGAGTCTAGCTAATAGGAGGATTCCCCACTACCTTTTATTGGATACCATCAGTAATCTCCAAGTTTCACCTTGTGGGGTGATTCATGTTCTGATAGTTTCACAAAGGATTCTTTGAATCCTATCATATGTTTGGAAGCCCCACTGTCTATAAGCCAATCATTGCTTTTGTGATGCTTCCCGTGAGAGAGGAAATCAAGACATATTCTTCATCACTTGAAGAATCATCACTTTCTTGTCTGATTCTCTTTGTGGAATGTTCATCATCCTCTGCAGCATGAGCATGCTGTCTTCTCTTGTTTCCCTTCTTCTTGTGAGAGAAATTTTTGTTTCTAGGACATTCTATAGCATAGTGTCCTACTTCATCACATGTATAACATATGATTCTAGACAAATCTTTTCTAATGTTACTTTTATGGAAGTGCTTACCTCTGGGGTGATGAGAACTTATTTTGCTTTTCTTGGAGTGTACTGTGAGAGCTTGATCTTCACTTCCCATATTTTCTTCTCGAGCTGCTATCTGATCTTCTTCTTGAGAGAATTCTTCCCATAGTCTGCTAAATTTGACTAGCTTCTTTCTGGCACAAACCCCTTGAATAAAGGAGTCCCATGATCTAGGGAGACAATTCAAGGTGGTCATTACAATATCTGCATTCTCCACTTCTTCATCCACTGCTTCAAGTTGTTCTTTGATCTGGGAGACCCTTGTGAAATATGACTGTATGGTCTTTGCATTCTGGATCTTCACATTCTTCAAC
Source organism: Pseudotsuga menziesii (assembly GCA_001517045.1). Lineage (NCBI taxonomy): Eukaryota > Viridiplantae > Streptophyta > Pinopsida > Pinales > Pinaceae > Pseudotsuga > Pseudotsuga menziesii. The sequence continues at coordinate 286,434 of LPNX010227611.1, forward strand.
TGGTTCCTCAAAGTCATCTTCTGGTTTATGTTCTTTCCTTCAAACAGTTTGGTTAAGGAATCAAACATAGATTTAGGTGTCTTTAGGGAGGACACCTATGGTATGAGGTGATCCTTGATTGAATTAGCAATAATCCTCTTAGCCATGACCAACTTCTTTTTGTGTAAGGCCTTAGCCTCATCGCCCTCTGGAATTGGAACCTCCTCATTGATGTAGGAGTCCAACTCATTTTCTTCCAAGACCAGGGAGATCCTATACTTCTAGGATCGAAAGTTATCAACTCCCTCAAGCTTTTCATCAAGCTTGGTATGATGAGACATCTTAACTGAGAACCTCAAACGGAAATACAAAAGATTTAGATCTTACTAGGTTAAGATGTCGGATCTGGATTTGGAGCTGAAATTATGTAGAGCTGGTTCAGGAGCAGATTAGGGTTTGACTTTTCCGGAGTTCTGTCCAACCAAAAACTTTGATCTTGATCTCTAAACTTCGATTTTTAGGAGGAGATCAATCCAGTCCTGGGCTCACTCAAAAATTCCAATTCTGTGGAAAGCCCTAATTTTCGGCAGTAGTGTCGGGTCAAAAACTAAAAATGCCTAGAATCATATTCTACTTCGACAGAAAGATGCGCCCTAGAGAGGAGAGTCATCCCAACCTTCTTTTGCTGAAAATCTGTGGAGAGAGATCCAAAAAGTAGGAAGCCCTAGTTTCCGCAGCTGCACAGTGTCTTCTTCTTAGGTTAGCTCTGATACCATGTTAGATTTTTATCATTCAAGCTAGCATTATATTAGGATCTTTAACTGAGAGAATAACAAGCACATCAATCAAACACAAGAGACAATGAACACAATGTTTTTCCTCGGGGAAACCATAAATGGAGAAAACCCCGCAACTTCCTCAGAGATAGAATCAACACCAAAAGTAAAACCCCAAAACAGTAAGATGATCTCCCGACAACATTAGTCTCTTTCTTTCTAGCCCTAGCAACTTCTTCTCCCTCAGCTATGCGCTACAACTGAGTGTGAGTGAGTGTGTGATAAATAGAGAGGCTCACCCTCTATTTATACTAATTCCTGACTTGACAATAACTCACTAGGGCTGACTTCTCTAGGAGAGTCTAATAACCCTAGGACCTCGCAACTGCGGGGACTTTAACCCTTGATCAATAGGAGGGTTACCCACAATGACTTGACATGACTTGTTTACATTATTGAATCTCCTGATAGGAACATCAAGGCATGACATGACTCAAATAAATTACAGACACTTCCCGGAATAAACATCAAGGTACAATACATAAGAATATATATAGATGAATACATTCCGAAGTTACAAATACATCAGTAGTCTCTTCTTACTGAATATTTTTTTAGTGTATTTGGATGTAAAGGCACAATTTGTGATGTGCATTTAAGTAAATGACGTTGTCTTGTGGATCTACATACAATTGATTCAGCCAATGCACGACGAGCCACATTATAGACTTGTGAATGAGTTTTTTTACCAATCGATGTGAATGCAGCAACAAGATATTTAACAATGTGATTACTTGATTCGATATTCTTCATTGTTATTATGCCTAAATTTCTTCTAACGGTTGCCATATTTCTAGATTTAAGCAAAGCTAAAAACAATTGGCATTTACCGGCTTCGGATTTGTTATCAAAATATTGTTTCATTATTTGAGAACAATGACGAAGGATAGCATGTTTAGCCACCTTACCTTCCATGGAAGTCAATTCGCTCTCATCCACTTGTATGCATTTAGGAGTTTTCTTTCGTTTTGATGCAAAATTTCTTGCCATTTGAAATGCTGGAGTGACATTTACATCCACTACAGGATGGCAACTTTGATTAGGAGATTGAACCACCGGCCATGGTTGTTGCCGATTCACATTTGCATTGGTAGTAACATAATTATTGAACTCTTCACAAGATTGTCCATTTACTAATTGATCAATAATATCAACTTTTGTATAACCAACTTCCTTTAATGTTGCATTATCTTCCTCAACCTCTACGTCAGGTATATGTTGAGGGGAATGGGAACTATTTGCTCATGTAATGAATGCCAATGATTTCTTGAATCTTCCCTCTTTTTTTTCTTTTTTATTTTCATCTTCTTCCGGTGTAAGCACCTTCCTCACTGACTTTCAACCTCTATTACATACATCCCCCATTGAAATCCACCCAAACCTGTACAAAACTATGGAATTATGTAAGTAATGATTAAATTGCACATTGAATAGTTCTCTGTGTGAGGGTTTAGAAGAATTATTTCTTTGGCTACACTAAACCTGGCCCACAGCACACAGCCCAACATTTTTTATATAACACATATCACATATGCGATATAACGCACCTCCGATTTATCGCATACGCGATCTATCGCATATGCGATATTGATACAATGCTTTTTAATTAACGGGAAGGTTTTTTACATGATCTCCAAAATGCATATGCGATTTAGTGTTCATTGAATATGCAACTTGAATGATCTATGCTTATCAAATATCAAATATTAAATATTAAATATGAAATGCATATCAAACTTGGACTGAAATATTTTAAACTTCTATAACGAATAGTATGACTATGACGACGATGATTAATAGGATGATGATGACTATGATGGTGATTATAATGATGATGATGATGATGATGATGATGGTAATTATGATGATGAGGATGATGACTATGATTATGAGGATGAGGAGGATGATGATGAGGAGGAGGAGGAGGAGGATGACTATGATGATGAGGAGGAGGATGAGGAGGAGGATGATGATGATGACGATGATTAAAATCAAACGTAATGACAATGTTGATTAAAATCATGAATCGTTTGAAACTTTGGCTCTATACATGGTTGATGATAAATATTGTTAAGATACATATGCCATTTGATTGAATTTTGGCCATCCATCCTTAATCAAAGATTAAAAGAATCAGACATCCTTAATCAAGGATTAAAAGAACACAATAACTATTAAAAGAACACGATAACTATAACAATGTTGATTAAAGTCACCTATCGCCTATCGATGAATCATCACTAGCAGTTTGCAGTGAGAGCGTATGTTGATCCATCGGTACTCGTTCTGGATTTTTTACATCCAAAAGAGCTACCAAACAAGCATTCATGCGGCTTTATAACATCCTTTGAGCGCTGACATAAATCAATCTTCAATCTCTCTGTGAATGTTGCAAATTTTCCCTTGAAGCTAAATAGATCGAAGGATGGGAGGAATTATTGTTTTCTTGGATGCACAGCACATGGCTTCGTTCATCGCCCTTGTTTATAGGTATTTATGACTTCTTGTTTTTTTGGTGCTTAAACACAGTGGTATAAATCCAAGTTTCTGCAACTGTTTTGTTTATTTAATCAATTGTCCAAGGATGTATGTTTCTTTCTTAGTTTGGTTTTGATATTCCACATTTTATATTTATTCAATTTTGGTAGATATAAACCATTCTAATTCTCATTGTATTTTTGTGTTTTCTTTGCACAATACTTCAAGAATATATATTTATTTCTCAGTTTTTCTTTGGTATTCCGCACTTTATACTAATTCAACTCTGTCAGCACCCAAATTCTCATTGTATTCTTTTGTTTTCTTTCCACTATCATGTTGTATCAACATTTCCTGTATCAAGAATGATATTATATTTTTTCTTTTAAATCTCTTAACTGCTCATAGATTTCGGTAGCCATTCCAACACGAATTCCACCGTTCAATTCTGGTAATTCCTAAGCTAGCAGCAATTTAATATTATTGTCATGAGCGTAAAGTCCGAGACCCCTTAAAAATATGGCAACATTGGAATTCCTATGTACATACGTTGAGGGTTAAAACCCTATTTCCTAATTTTTATTTATCTGAAATGTTTGTGTACATACATTTAGACTTAAATCCTTATTTCTTAATGTTTCTTAGCTTTCTCTAGCATTTGTGTCCATCATAGTGTTGTCTTGTTAACGAAGAAAGAGAGAAAATGATCCGCCCATAGTGTTGTCTTGTGATGATGAGGATGATGATGATGATGACGATGATGATGACGATGAACAATGATGGTGATGATGAGGAGGAGGAGGATGATGACTATGATGACGAGGATGAGGATGAGGGTGATGATGATGATGATGTTGATAATGATGACCATGATGATGATGAGAATGATGATGGTGATGATGAACAATGACAGTGATGATGAGGAGGAGGAGGAGGATGACTATGATGATGAGGATGAGGGTGATGAGGAGGAGGAGGAGGAGGAGGAGGAGGAGGAGGATGATGATGATGATGATGATGAACAATGATGGTGATGATAATGACAATGATGATGAGGATGACGATGATGATAATGATGATGAGGATGATGATGATGATGATCACTATCATCATCCTCATCGTCATCATCCTAATAATCATCACCATCATTGTTCATCATCATCGTCATTGTCATCATCATCATCAGGATGATGATGAGGATGATGATGATAATGATGATGAACAATGATGGTGCTGATGAGGAGGAGGATGATGATGACTACGATGATGATGATGAGGATGAGGGTGATGATGGTGATGATGTTGATGATGATGACCATGATGATGATGAGGATGATGATGGTGATGATGACCATGATGATGATGATGAGGATGAGGGTGATGATGATGATGATGATGAGGATGAGGATGATGATGGTGATGATGATGATGATGATGATGAGGATGGTGATGATGATGACGATGATGACGATGAGGATGATGATGATGACAACGACGATGACAATGAACAATGATGATGAGGAGGAGGAGGAGGATGAGGATGAGGATGATGAGGATGATGATGATGACGATGATGATGAACAATGATGGTGATGATGAGGAGGAGGATTATGACTATGATGATGATGATGAGGATGAGGGTGATGATGATGATGATGATGATGATGAAAATAATGATGATGATGAGGATGAGGGTGGTGATGATGACGATGATGACGATGATGACGAGGATGATGATGATAATGATGATGATGACGATGACGATGATCATGATGAACAATGATGGTGATGATGATGAGGAGGAGGATGATGATTATGATGATGATGATGAGGATGAGGATGATGATGATGGTGATGTTGATCATGATGATCATGATGATGATGAGGATGATGATGGTGATGATGAGGATGATGATGATGATGATGATGATGGTGACGATGATGATGATGATGAAAAAGGATGGTGATGATGACGACGATGATGATGACAATGATGATGAGGATGATGGTGATGATGATAATGATGAGGATGATGATGATGATGATGAACAATGACGGTGATTATGAGGAGGAGGAGGAGGATGAGGATGAGGATGATGATGATGACGACGATGATGATAGGTTTAGTTGAAACTTTTATTTGATTTTATTTTCAAGCATTTGCAATGGAATGGTGATGATGAAAAATGATGATGAGGAGGAGGAGGAGGATGACAATGATTATGATGAGGATGATGAATATGATGATGATGAGGATGATTATGGTGATGATGATCGCGATGACGATGATGATCAACTATGATGGTGATGATGGTGATGATGATCGCGATGACGATGATAATCAACTATGATGGTGATGATGATGGTGATGATGATGATGATGATGATGATGATGACTATGGCTATGATGATGATGATGATGATAGAAATGAGATTTCTCCCGCTTACTATAAATACTAATTACTAAATCTTGAAAACCATCGAAATCTTTAATACACATATAAACACTCATTACACTGATGGCCACACACTTGTTTG